>JAAAKE020128104.1:0-14670 GCA_010014785.2 Anisolabis maritima
GTTAGAAGAAATTAAGCAACGTTAAATTCTTCTAACCAAGTTCAAGTTGACAAATTTAGGCCTAATAAAAAAATAAAAAATTATTAACATTGACGTCCTCTTCCTCTCCCACTCACCTAAAATGTTTTAATTACGCCAGTGCTTTTGGCTCTAAAAAATTTGGTTAAAGTGGAGGCCTTCCAGACAGGAAAATTTTTTTTACTTTTTTTCGGCATTTAGACATTTAGATTCAGCCTTTATTTATTTATATTAAGTAACCAATATAATATAAATATATTTTCGTGGGTCAGGAGGGGAAGCTACCACTGACTTTTGATACGTGAGGCACCAAGGAACAGAGCCTCCAAGGATTAAAAAGATTAATTGAATTAAATTGTTTCGAGACTTATTACTTTGACTCAGACGATCAGTCACGCCCTTCTCAAACTTGTCAAAAATTGCTCATAGATTTGATTGTGTTGAATAAAAGAATATAACATCGTATAAATATTTTGAAAAAAATTTGTTTAAAAATAGTTAGGCCATATTCCACTGAGGGCTGTAAAAATAGATCTTTGAAGAAGGGTAGAAAAGACGCAGTCAACGAAAAATACTAACTACTATTATAACGTATATATATAAAATTAAATTCTTATTTATTCTATCTTTTATCTTGTCAATCTATTTTTTGGGAAAAGTAAGTTTTTTTTTGGGGGGGGGGGGGGAAATTAAATTGATTCGAACTTACAATATTATTATTGTCCGTATTCTTTTCTAAACAATGGAGTGGCTAGCGGCATTTTTTTGGCGGTAATTTTATCAAAGAGCAAAGTGATAGGTTCTAAATTATAGGAAAAAATAATTAGAGAATATTTTATTTCGTTGTACTGCGTTGTTGTCCGACGACAAACTTAAAAGATCATTGCATAGTAGTAAAATATAATTTTGTGCAATATTAATGAAATAATATTTATTATTTTTTTGAAATTTTAAATCTTTATTAATAATTCATAGTATTATAAAAATTTGCATAAAGTGAAGTGAAAATGACATGACGATAAAAGAAAGTGATCATCGATTAGTTCACATCGAAATTCTTGTGATTATAATTTTTATATTCCCCTTTGACTTAAATTGTTTATTCGTGAGATAAGGAAAAACCTTTCTTATGAAAGGTCAGGTCATTTGCCCTTTATTCCCACTCATATATAGATATAGACTTGGAACGCAGGCAACAAGTGGCCTTATCTCAATCTTTCCATGTCCCAAGAATAAGAAACGTAAAAAATATTTTCAAAATAATTGAAAAGAGTCATTCTTTTCACTGAATATATTAATATTAAATAAATAAAGTATTCCAAGGGAAATTTTTGAATTCGAATAACTAACGATAACTATAAATCAAATGAGTGGTTAAGCCAATATTTTAAGATTTTTTTTTAATATAAAAATTTTGATATTTTCTTTTGGCGTAACAAAGAACTCGTCCCTCTTAGAAAGTGCAGAAATTGTTGTAGGATTATTCGAAAAAATACGGGGATTATTGGAGGAGAGGCACTTAAATACAAAAATTGTGATTTTTTTGGAGGGGGAAGTTAGGCACCTGCATATGATTTGGCCATTTCGCGGAGAGGGGTTCATGAACCCTCAGTCATAGATACGTTCCTGATCAAAGATGACCTCAGAGACGAAAAAAATTATGACGATCCTGAACCAGGAGCTGTGATATAGTATTTACAAATTGTTTGGAGGGGGGGGGGGAGAGAGGCTATATTTACAGAATTAGAAAGAGAGAAAAAAATGGAGAGGGCAAAATAGTATATATATATCTTTTTCATCTTTAAAACATCAAATTTCGTTTAGAAAGTGCGAGATGATTGTTTTAAGTCGGCGAGTTTGGTGCCGCCCGGACTTGGACCAGGGACCACTTTCGGGGCGAATTTGCTGTTCAAGTCCGGGAGGCACCAAACATGTAAACTATTTTACTTGAAGTGTGAAAATGTTAGATCTCTTCAGAAACAAATTGTAACAATTGTATAGAGAAAATATTCAGATCTCGTCATAAATTGTTTTGTCTTTATACAATTTTAAATTCAATATTAATAATCTAATAAATTTTATAACAAAAAATAATTATAACACAAAATGCATAGGTTCTGAACGTTATTTTCACATTCAGGAAATGCAAAATTGCAAAATTTATTCATTTATTTATTTATTATAATGAAAGGCGGTAAAGGTTGATGGAGTAGCCAGAATGAAGAAATTAAATTAAATTAATTTTCTCTTATTCGACGTTTCGAACACATTCAAAAAGTCTCAACTACTAGTGTCCTGATAATGAGCACGATCTGTGCTCGAAACGTCGACACGATAAGAGAAAATTAATTTAATTTAATTTCTCCATTTTGACTGCTCCATCAATCTCTACCGCCATTTATTCAACTGATAGTCATTCTTATACATAATTTATTTATTATATATTATATATTGTTAAAGAGATTTATGTTATATATTATATATTGTATTTTTTTTTTAAATAACTTGTATGCTATATTGTAAACAGATGCGGATATCTTAAATGTTGCAATTGCGAAGGCAGGCGGGTCACAGAACAAATTGTACCACTCATTTAACTTCTTCTTTGTTAGCAGTTGTGCATTTGTTTTTACGAACTCTGAGATCCCTTAGTTTACAGCTACTACATTACATAATTAATACTGTAAAATAACCTACTAAATATATTTTAAACGAAGGAATAAGGAAGAAGGTAATAGGGATTAGGAAGTAGTTTTTTCATATGTCTTAATAAATGACGATTATTATTAACTAAAATCTGAAAAGCTCTTATTAACAAGGGGCCCCCAAAAAACACATTGCGACAGGCCCCCGAATGTGTAAATTCGCCACCTTGAGTGGGATATTATTATCCACCTAACATTCCTCTGAAAAATGCGCTAAAAATCACGTAAAACAATTGATTTTTCTTGTGAATATATGCATTCTCTTAATCTAAATAGAAATTAAGTGAATAATTTTGTATAATAATGCATATTTTAACCTCTTTAGTTTAAGATCTAAATTAATACTGGCCTAAATCTCGGGATTAACCGAAGGATAATTTTTATAAATTAAATAATTTAAATAAAAATTTATTTAAAATGACCAGAAATTTTATATGTTCCTTAATGCTCAAATCAAATAATTCATTCTAGAGTTATTTTTTCCAGATGAAAAATTTGCGCCATGGCATGCGCGCTTATCATCTGAAACTAGTCCGTGCAGATCTTTTTACTTTCTCTTACCTATATATGTAATATATAGTGTGAAAGTATTGCGATTGTAAAAAAAAATCGATGACGAGATGATGTGTCTAAAAAAATGGGTCGCTCAAAATGATCTGTCCGTATGTGAACAAGATTACTATATTATATACTAGATCTCAAATACTAATTGATATAAATAAATATACCTGGATTAAATTTTTCGTAAATAATATATATCCTATATCGTTTAAAGTCTATATGGTCTCAGATGCTGAAAAGACTTTAAAAAAAATTTCAAAAACGAAAAGAGCCTCCAGGCTAAAATTTTTTTAAGCTAGATACTCTCGCTAGGACCACTGCACCTGAAGTTGAGACGTTTCGTCTTTAATTTAATAATGGCATCATCAGTCCATTTATATAGTAATAATATCGTAAATGCCTCTCATTTGGCTGCCTGCTTCTTCCTACATTGTCAAATACTACAGGCCCCTTACTACTTCACATGCTCCAATAAAATGCTGAAATAATCTCCCTGATTATTGTTCAAATTCGATAATGAAAAGTTCATATTTATTTATGAAAGATTAAAAATAAAAATGCCTTAATTCTATCATCCCATAATAATAAGGTACATAATAATAAGATATAATGATTGGAGTGGCACACGCCGCCCCCCCCCCTTCTCCCTTAAGCAAATATATATTTTTTACAAAAATTTCATTTTTTATTTCGAGTAAATAATCCAAAATATTTTTCCGGCTATTTAATAGTGAAAAATATGAATTTCTAATTAGTATTATTTATAAAGATCAATGACTATTAGAGAATCTTATCAATATTTTGTAGAATCGATCCCCAACCAAATAGATTACAATTTATTTAATTGGAAACCAATTATAAAATATTTTATTAATGTCTTTATGCCAATGACAAAAAAATGTCAATTTTTATCTGACGAATATCACGTACCAGTCCATTTAAAATTTTTGTTGGGTTGCACATTTCAGGTCACTTTTTATTCAAACTAAAAACATTATATATAACATAAATAATTCTGTTGTATGCAAAAAATAATAACGCAATAATAACGATAATAATAATGTACATATAATAAGATATATAATTTACTAATTTTTCGCCTATATAAATAAAATTTAAAGAAATCAAATATATAATCCAGCTTTTTGTCATGATAATTCCTCAAATCAAAAAAAACTTATTAGGTAATAGTTTCATATTGCGCATAAAAGATTTAGCCCTCACAAAATCAACGTCATTAAGAAATAATTATATTAATAACAAAGGAATATCTATGTTTTGCTCATTGATTAGAATTGGCTGATAAGGAAGGAGTGTATGTGTTTTTCCTTAGAGCTTAGGTCAAGGTGAAAATCATAAATATGCTAATGTAAATTGTTTAGTGAAGTAAAAAAACGCACCCCTACGAACCACTTCTCCGAAATGGCATTATCCTTTCGTAAAATAATTTATGTAAATCTTCATTTCAAAGAATATTGCACCATTAGGTGTAAAGGAAAAGAAATGGCCGATTTAAAAAATAAAAAATAAATTATCTTTAACAATTTTGAAGTGGATAAAGGTTAATAATACATTTCAAAGGTCATCTAATAAATTGATATAGGAATTTTAACTTAAATCGTTAGAGGAATTTTGAGATAATCGGGGAAAAAAAAACAAACTAAAAAAGGACATCAGTAAAGTAATAGTACCTCAGGGTTTTTTACGAGGTGACCTAGCTTAAAGTTTCATCTTGAAAAGTTTTTTTTTTTTTTTTTTGAGAAATCTTGTTCACACACACAGAGACAAATTTGCGAGACTCATTTTTGAGGGAACCTCAAAACGTGTATTTCCATTAAAATCTTTTTTTGCGATCACAATATATATATTTCAGAGAAAGTAAAAAGAGATTCTTGTATAATGGTCAACACACCGTATTAAACATCAAACGAAATATTATATAAAAATAAATAAAGTTTTTAGTCCTTCGAACTAAAACTTACCCATGAATGACTCAAATGAAACAGATTGAACTCAAAGTGGTCAATTTCACTAAAATAATGGAGTAATTAGTATCTATTAATATATAAAATTTTCCGAAATTGATTAAGTCAGAACTAGAATAAATAATAGGTAACAAAAGATCAGAATTATCGTCAATCATTTAAAAAATTGAGACACGCAGGAGTCGAAATCCACATTCTTTGACATAATTTTTAATTTTTTCCTTTGACTTTGAAATGTTTAATTTAATTTATTCTTTAAATTTTTTTTTTTATGAAAAGCTGTTTATTTATACTTTTCGGCATCTGAGGCCATATAGACTTTAAACAATTCAGATATTTATTAATTACGATACAAATTATCCAGGCATATTTATTAAGACCAATTGATTTAAATAAATTTTCATCGGTCTGCCTGGGGTCCGAATCCACATCCTTTCGTTTTGAAGGTTATCAATATTGACGATGTCAGTATCTCTCGGCCATGGGGTGGGGGCTAGAAATAGTTGGTGTTTTAAAAGGTTAATTAGTTAGATACGTGACTTACTTTTGACTTGAGGTCCTTCTCGCGTGTGTTCATCGGCCGACAGCGAACGATCACCTTCACCGATTCCGCCATTGTGTGTATTTCTTCAGAAACTCCCCTAAGAAACAAAAATAAGAACATTACAAATTTCAATATTAGTATTTTCAGAAGAAATTAAAATTTCGTTAAGGAGGAGCCTCAATTTCATCATATTTGTTTTTTTTTTTAATCTAAATATTTTTTAACTTTATTTTTTGCCCACCATCCCTTTTGGAGTGATTGTGATTTGACTTTTCGAAATTTCTACATATGAACACAAATTAGACTATTATAACACGTATCAACAATTTTTACCATATCTATCGGTCAAAGGTTGAATGGGCGAAATGAAATTATATAAATATTTCATTTGATCAACTTTTGGTAGTGTCTGTCTAAAAGAAATTACAGTTTTCTGATAGGATTTTAAATCTCTTTTTTATTACCAAATTGAAGTGAAATTGTTAATAGACATTGATCATATTGGAATATTTAAGTTTGGGCCTTAAATATTAAATTTCAAAAAGACTCCTTCAACCGAATGAATTTTCTTCCCACCTTTAGTCCTCTACATACAGGGTGTCCAAGATAAAACCGAACCGAATCCAGTGACACACATTGTGCCTATCCCCTTCAGTTGGCCTACTAGGATTATTTTCGTATATTTCACAATTCCATCCATCAATAGTCATGAATTTTTTTTGTCTTTTCGGCATCTGAGGTCATATGGATATTAAAGGATATATTTTTACGGTACTAATTATCCAGACATATTTATTTACACCAATTTATATCCAGTTTGATTTAAATAAATTTTCCTCGGACTGCCTGAGATCCGAACCCACACCCCTTGGCTTTTAAGGTTATCAATATTGACAATGTCATTATTTTTAACCTCTCGACTACGGGGGGGGGGGGGGGGGGGGGAGATGGGCTACAAAATTATCGCTAGATGGTGTTTATTTGTGTGGACAAATTATTTTTTTTTGTCTTTTTTTTTTTTTTTTTTTTTTTTTTTTTTTTTTTTTTTTTTTTTCTTTTACCTCATTTTCTTCGGGGGCGGGGGGGGGGGGGGGGGGGGGGGGGGGGGGGGGAGTATTAGCGAATTAAAATGAAGCTCTACCAGGATCGATTATTGGCGATACTCGTTTTTCTTTGCTCTCAGATGATTTTCAGTTCGCCTAAACTAAAATTTACTTATTAGGAAAATTTGAAATGAAGTCATTTTTTTTTTTATCAAATCATTGAAAATTCCTAATTATGTCACGTTTTGGCCAAACTTTAGAGCCAACTCCAGTCCAATATAAAGAATCCATATATAAAGATATGTAGTCATAGGTCATTTGGCCTAATCGTTGTTGATAAAATTAATGCTTCAATTCAAAGAAGTGGGAAGTGATTGGTTCGAGTCATTATGAAAAGGGAGGGGATCGTTTGTGCTTCAGAGTTTGGGGGCCGGCCAGACTATAATATCCCAATACAGGAATTGTTGGTATACAATTAATTACCTTTTTCTTCGACATATGTGTCAAGTCCTGTTAGGGGTATTCCAAAGAGTCATTTTCTTGGGATTCTACCAGACTATGTTCGTGCTTCATTCCAATCAATGATAGAGTTGAATTTTAACAAAACCTTTTATATCGAAAGTCCATAATTTCAACCCCCCCCTCCCCCTCTTCTTCCATTAATAAACAAATACATTTATTCAAATTTAATAATAAATTGTATGTTAAATTTGCTGACCCCAAAACAAATAAGAAAATTCGATTATTTCCCCTCACATATCCAGACACTTCTCCTTCACCTTTAATCCCTCCTCGATGTCATTGATGATGGATGATGGCGATTCCCAATCAATTGTCACCCCTTAGGCATTGATTAATAGTTCAGTTCACCCTTCGGCCTAATTTCTACAGATCCTCTCCCCTGAACCATTTTTATATTGACTAGCTATGGAAAATAGATATAAATTAGGTCACTACAAGCATTATTCTTCTAATAATTTTCGTTTTAACGCTACCTGTTGGATGACCTAAATTCTTCAGCTATCTTTTTAGGGGAATTCTATACTGTTTTATGAATATAAAAGGTGTATGATTAATTTATTTCATTTTTCTTTTTGATAGTTTATTTTCTTTCTAAAACATGAAGTTATTATTATTCTCTCACTTGATAATAATAAATAAATCCACATTTTTTTTTTTTAATTTATTTATTTCAAAGGGATTGATAAATAATTTTTTCGTTTGGTTAGGAAATAGGGTTTTTGTCGTCTTTTGCTTCGATTTTTCTTTCTTGAAAAAAATAATTAATGCATCATGAACCAAATCAATTCTTTGAATATCGGAATAAAAAGGCTACTTACAGTGTATATTACCCGGACCGGACAGTGACAGATCCATGGGAAATTAGAATAGATTATTAATGAAAACTTTACATATAATAAAAAATTATACATATAATAGAGGCGGTTAGAATTCCACTGGAACCTCCTGATCTTAGCTTAGATATTAGGACTAAATAATTGAAAAGAATATTTAATTAATGCGTATGGCAAAAAGATTATTAGAAATAAATAAATAAATTCAAAAAGAGAGGGGAGGGGAGAGATATGTAAGTTCTGAACTCCCATCCATCATAAATTTCTGACTACACTAGTGATACAATATGTCATGTTACTTAAAAAACTATTCTAGATTATATCTTATATTATTGAATTTTAATGGCTGCATTCGATAATTTTTTATAAATATAAGAAAGAAAACTTTAAAAGTTGAAAATTTTAAGATTTATTTCAAAATTTAATTTAAGTTTTATATATATATAATAATTATATAAATTTCACTTTTTCTTCTTTCTCTTCAGCTTTTCCCTATTTTTTTTAAGGGTCAAAATTCATTTTGGTTTTTTTTCTCCAAATCGATCGTTTCTGTAAGACTTAAAAAATCCTCTTCTTTTAATCCCTTTTGCCTGCAATCCTCAATTATGCAATCCATCTTCTTTTTAGCTTCCTCCTTGGACTTTTTCCTTCCACCTTCAATTTCAGGATCCTTTTTCCTACGTATTCATCCTCCCTTCTCATTATATGCCCATACTACTTAAGTCTACGCTGTCATCCATTTAATCTAATTATTCTTCTCATTGCTTATTCGTTTTCCCAGAGCCCAGCATTTTCTTTTCCGTCTTCTGTTCAGCAGAGGGTCCAGATTGGAAACCCCTCTTCTGGTCTCTCTCCTTTAAGCAATTTGATATGTTCCACTTCCCTTGAGTCTCTTACTCTCTCCTTCCTTTCCAACTTCTGACTTGCCAGGACAGGAATTTGCTAGTCTTTCTGTTCTCATTCTCTCTCTCGGTTTGAGCCTTCACTAAGGCTAAGAAGCCACTTCTTGAAGGGCGTTTCTACATCGTTCCGAGTTTTTCTTACCTACCCAACGCCACTCTTTTCTGAAACTTGGCTAGCTTTAGCAGATTGTTTTGCAATTGTTGCAAGAACAAATAATGTCATATTGGCTCTCTCCCATGAAGGGATGAAAGTTGTGTAGCTGCACGAAACATGTTTATGTCATACCTCACAAGATCTCTTTTCAAGAAAATGAACTAAAAAAAGGGGGGGGGGGGGAGGACATATAATTGGAAAGACGTGGAAAAATTTTAATGGATTCTTTTTTACAAAATTTTTTTTTTTTTTTTTTTTTTTTTAGTCTTTTTTGGCCTCTGAGGCCATTTAGACTCCGTTCTTATTTATTTGTATTAATTGGTAGCCAATATAATAAAAATAAATTTTTGTCGCTTAGGACGGGAAGCGAATCACTGATCTTTGGTACTTGAGGCGAGACCTTTACCTCTGCACCAAAGGAAAGGGCGATTGCAAAGTTTAGAGGTAGGTAAACGTCTATATTAAATTTTGATTAGAGGGCATTAACCACAAAAGTAGCTGCTCTTTAGTGCCCAACCCTTTATCTATAAAAGACAATGTCTCTTCAACCGTAACGAGTGGACTTTAAAGGTATTTTACCAGTTTTCATTTTCTTTAATCCTAAAAGATGGATGAAAATGGATTAAGATTTCAATTTAGTTGATTCAGGAACGAAGAGAAGAGAAGAATGGAATAGTTTTCTAACTTGATTTTCTATTTTTTTCTTTTGTAGTTTTGCTGTGGTCATACATTTCGAGGTCCTCCGGCATTTCTCTACAGCTTCATTCACTTCTAACTTCTACGGTTCATCCTCTTCTCTGGTAAGTCAAAAACTATATTCATTTTCTGAATGTGTGTTTTCTTCCGCAATACAGCCCACAATTATGAACCGCTTTCAATAAAACTTGAAATCTAAGTTCATCCTGATTCTCTTCTGAGCTAATAAATATTAGAGTTCGATCGAACCTATTGAATTTATTTCTATGTGTTTTCGAATTTATTTCCGCGCAAAGCATTTGACTCAATTTTTAGCGTATTTTCCGCGTTGCTCGTTTGTTTTACAGAGTCTCAACTACAATAGGTATCGACCCCTAGTTTTTTACATTTAATAGTACAGGAAATAACTTATAAACACCCTGGATGGGGGGGTGAACCCCCATAAGTTGAAAAATACCATCTAAAATCTCAGGGAACGGTTCCACCCCATTAAAAATTATTTTTTTAAATTTTATATCCGATTTGAATGTAATAAATCAATTGAAAATATACCGGACAATAATCGGACTTTTAATTATTTTTAATTTTTAATCCATTTATTAAAAAAAAAACTATAAAAACATTATAAAATATAAAGAATTTTTATATAAAATTTTTTAACCTATATTATTATAATGTATAATGTACAATATAATCATGTGAGCTTATGGTGTATAAAAAGCTTATCTCTAATTCATAATAGGGGCATCCAAAAGGTAGCCAGACCAAAAACCTTTACCATTAGCAATAGTCATAACGCTTTGTTCCATTCCTCTGATTTACTCTCTTCAATTTATATAATGATCTCAGAATAATAGCCTGTTTTTTTAATTTTTCCAAACCGCTTAGTAACTTTTTCTGAGGCATGTTTTTAACACAAGAATGTAATCGGTCTTCAGATTTAAAAATTGAGAGAAGGAATTTATTTTGAGGGGAAATAAAATAATAGTAAATAAAATACTTATTTGAAAATAATCTAGTTTTTCCTGTCGTATCTTGGCTAACTGACATGAAATTAAAGTCGACCTCAATCGGAATTTAGTCTTTCCTGACACACTCCTTTCTCAATCTCCTCTTCATTTTAATAAATATTATTCGCGTGTCGGCCAATTTCTGTCCTAGCATTTAAATGCCGTCTTTTTGAATTTTCATCGATGTAAAATATCCCTCTCTCGATCGATTCTAATGTTAGTATAAACGAGCCAACATTTTTTCATCTAATTTGAATTTGTTTACATCACTACAACCCTATTTAATCGGTGTCCTTATGGAATAAATGTCTCCAAATATTTATTACTTTAACTTTACATGGCATAAATGAAATGTATTATTGTCGTGTCATTTAAATTTTAAATGGATAAATTAGTACGTTTTTGAATCTACTTTACTTTCTTTTTTTCTCTCTGTAGTGAGAGTATTGCGATCGCAAAAACAAACGATGTCGAGAATTCAACGGAAATATACGTTTTGAGGTTTAAAAAAATGGGTCACATAAATGGGCTGAGTGTGTGTGAACAAAAATCAGGCCCAAACTTTATATTTAAGTTCCGTCTCGAAGTTTTCAAATAAAATCGGCCAAACTACTAGCACTTTACTGATGTACTTTTTTATTTTTATTTTTTTCCTCAAAATTTGCTCTATCGATTAAAATATAATCTTTGAAATGTATTAACTCTTAGTTGTTTGGGGCCCATTTTACTCTTATGTTTTTGGGATTTTGGTTATTTTCTCTTAAACTAATCTAACGATATTGATTAAATTACTTGTACATTGTTCTATTAAGAAAGCCTATCTATCGGTGCAAAAATCTGGTGTGACAGCACATCACTCAGCTTTCCTTTAGGTAAGAGAAAGTTGTTTTATCACACCTGATATTTAGATATTAAATTTAAATTCATAATTACTTATAATAATTAGTTCATTAACAAGCTACTTTAAATTTTTTGGAAGAAACTTAAGGAACATAAGAAATAGGAAATAATAAATAAAAGATAGAGAAAGGAAGTGGCCTAAATCCTCACTCTTTACAAATTATAGGGTTTAGCTTTGAGCACGAAAGTCCCTTATAAATAAACAACTATATTCGGGAAAGAATCAAATTTAACAAAATATCCAATGTTTCTCCATCCAAATCCCAGCTTCTTTTGTTAATCAACGTCTAGTGTAGTATAAGCTTTATTAAACGATTATTTATTGATTTATTTTATTGGCATTTATGAGAAAAATAAAAATGAAAATTTGATAATCGCTCTAATTTCTGTAATGATTAGTATGTGCTTGAGAGCAAGCGAAACTCATTTTTTTTATATTTTTCTAAAGAACGTCTACAAATTGTGCATTCTGCCATAATTAAAAGTATACTATTGTACATTTTCCCCAACGAAATCGATGACCAGAGACCTTCCCTTGAGAACTATAAGTAGCAGGCTATTCCTAAAATTAGATTCAGGTCCCGGGTGAATATAACTAGCTGTAACCCCTGTAATTTCCAATTAAAAATATTTTAACGAATTTATCCATCTAATATTGTATTTAAAACCTTCATTAAATATTATTCGAGAATACAATGTATTTACTTATATATTAAAATACGAAGCTATGAAGGCCTTTTTTCAAGCTTTTTACTAAGACGAATTGGGTCACATTGCAAAATCCGTCTATATTCCTAAGAACACCATCGGAACGATCGCATCATCCTAAATTTTCTCTAGTTGTTATTAATCTAAGTAACGATCTTGGCCAGCATTGCAGCGCATTTCGATCTTCCCCTTAGGTTTCTTATCACAAGATCTCACTCAGATCTTTATAAATATTTTCACATTTTTTTAATATGTGTGTTTCTTCTGTTAAAATATTTCATTAAAGGAACAAATGATCTAAAATAGTATACATATTTATAAATAAAATAGCATTTCACTCTAATGTGCTAAGAAAAAAATTAGGTCTGTTTTTACCAAAACCTTTTTGCAGTTCAAGGTTCAGAAATAATTGAGTTGACCTAAATAAAAGTATATTATGAAAAAAAAAGTAAGTAATTTAAAGATTTGTTAAAACATGATTACTAACGATAAGATATAAAGATTATTGAACTATGCTTTTATTTAATTAATCCCATACTAATACTGTTTTTTTTTTTTTTTTTTTTATTATAATCAATTAACCCATTTATTCAAATAATCATATAATCTATCATTATTATAAATTACAATTAAATAAATACATATATAAATCTCAAAAGAATGTTTGTAATTTCTCTCCTATGAGAGGGTAAGACATAGTTCTTAGTCATGTTGAAAGTATTCGGTCGTTGTGCCGAATATTTGAACAAATTTTCTTTTTTCAATTATTTATTATATCGAAGGAAGCTAAATCTCAAATTTTATTAAAATCGTATGAAAAATAAAAAAAAAAACTAATTTTTAAGAGGCTTTGAAACGGCGGGGGGGCGGGGGGAGGGGGTTATTTTTAAAATATTCATCCCAAGGCAAAACTATATCTCTAATTATTATATATATAAAAATTGAATAAAAAATAATATAACTATGAAGAATTTTTTAAAAAATCTTTATTACCTTTTTCTCATGGGTGTTGGATGTCTCCTATCCAGATAAAATTAATGTACTAGTAATTGCAAAAAAAGGTTTATATCTATTTTAGTTTTGACTCGGTAAAACACACGGACGGACTAACGAACTAAGCGCTTTTCTTTTAGTTTTTTTTTTAACCTTTGACTCAGCGGATGAAAATTTGTATGGAAAAAGTGAAAAGACAATTGATATGCCACAACATGCCAATATGTAAATTATATGACTGAGAAGGGGACAAAATATCTAGTTCAACAATTTTTATTCTAAATTTTTTACGCTTCTTGTTAAATAATTTATTTTATACATAAAATTACAATTTTCTCTTTATACATAAAATTACAATATCAAAAATTAAACAATATTAACATGATTACAAAAAATTTCATTAAAATAAATTATTTAACAAGAAGCGTACAAAATTTAGAATAAAAATTGTTGTACTAGATATTTTGTCCCCTTCTCAGTCATATAATTTACATATTGGCATGTTGTGGCATATCAATTGTCTTTTCACTTTTTCCATACAAATTTTCATCCGTCTTTTTATAAATACTTTGACTTTAATATAAACTGAAGGTTCTCTAATTAAAAGGACGTTTGTTCGGAATTAGATAAGTTAGCTCTCATACCCCCCACTAATATTAGTAAGAATCTTAACAATGACACTCTGATTTATTAGGAGGCTGCTTTTTAAGCGCAATCATTTATTACGATCAATTTTATAATTCCTCTGCCTTTTTTCTCTTAGAATATAGAAAACAAGAATGTCCGGATAATTTCCAATAACAGGGGTAGTAAGACATTCATTGAAGTTTGCTCTGAAAATTAAAATATTTACTTAGAATTTACTTTAACGGAATAATACCCATCCATATACAATATTATTCTATTCATCATTTTTGACAACTTTCCTGTTAAACATTTTTTTATATCTTTTACTTTTTAGAGACTTATTATTATATTGTAATAGTTAATAATATTAATATAATGAAACTTGCCTAATTAAAGGTTGTTCACAACAATTTTGCATATGAGTATCATTTCTTTAAAGAAGGAGCTCTGTAGAATTTTTTTTGGCCCT
>JAAAKE020128115.1:0-14668 GCA_010014785.2 Anisolabis maritima
AAACATTAAGAAAGTGGGTGATTTTGGTTTTCATGTACATCTTTTTAAGATGACACAAAAGATAGAGTTTGTTTACTTATTTTTGATAGGCATAGTATTTGAATTAGAAAAAGGTTATTTATCTTCATTAACTTTTCAGGGGCTCACCATCACCCATCATCAGAATAAAGATCGTATGTATTATTATTTTCCTTCTTCCAACAATCATCATAGATACATCATTGTTGTGATCTATCTTTACATTAAAGCGATTTCGCTCCAAAAGTAGTTCCAGATTGGCTATATGGAAGCTATGTTTTTGGTTTATGCTAAACTGCCCTATAACGAATAATGTATAGATACATCGCAACAATGATGTATCTATGACAATTATATGAGGAGGAAAATAATATTTAAGACGTCTTACCTGATGAAGGTTGACGCTTAGTCTCCGAAGCGTCGATGAAGGTGAAGAAATACAAGAAAAAGAAAAGCCTATTTTGTATTTTTTTTATTCAAAGATAAAATATATTCTCATGATGTCACTTAACCTAATTTTCACCTTTCCTTTTTGGATAAGTATAATTTTTAGTTAAGTGTAAATGTATATACGCGTACAAGGATCCTCTTAATTTTTGAAAATTAATCACACCCTGAAACTAAAAAAAATTAAGCATGCAGCATTTAAATATTGTATACCTGATAACAATCACAGAATGAATAAACGAAACATTATATAAATATATAAAATAAACCGAAAATTTAATTATATTAAACGTAAAAAAAATATTTATATACATTTAGTTTTTATAAATAGATTATTTTTTACATTTAATGAATAAATAATAATTTTTTTTTTTTTTTTTTTGAGAATCAAATACTGGTTTCCTAATTTTTAAGTTGGAAAACTCGGTATCTCTTGTTGATTGCCGCCGCCACCAGTTGTTCAGGAGCGATTGTTATCAACTAAGAAAATGATAACATGTAATATTTATAAATTGTATGTAGATAGGAAAAAATTTCTACAAAAAACCTACAATAAAATTTGTAATGACAAAATTAATAATTCGAAAAAAATACAAGATGATTACAAATTATTGGACCAGTTTTACGAATTTACTATATGTATATTATTTAATATATGATCTCAATACTACAATTATATAAATAACCCATAACGTTTTGTTTTGTTTTCTCTGGTTGTGGCGTTTCGGCTTTCTGTCGCGAAAGATTAGTAAAGATGGCGACATGTGCTGAGAAAGGCTTATGCCGCAATTGGAGACCGACATTGTAAACTTAATCTACCAAAATGATGGTGCTCCATTGCGATTATCGTGAATTCTCGAACACCTGGTTGGGAAACCGATGGATCAGTCGTGGAGGGGAAGATGATAAGCAATTCCTGTCATGGCCTCCACGCTCCCCAGACTTAATTCGAAATCATTCTTTGTGTGGGAATATGTGAAAGATTCAGTGTTTGTGCCTCCTTTACGAGCAAATCTAACAGAACTATGATTTCGCATCATCAATACCTTTGAACAAATTGATAGAGACATCTTACATTGAATGCAGGAAGAACTTGATTTAGACTTGATATGAGAATATATGTAAAAAAAACTTTACGAGTTTATCTATATAAGTTTTATGAACATATGTTAAATAATATACCTACAGTAAATTCGGGAAACCCCTCCAATCTTTTCTAATCAACCTTTATTATCTGAAATAAACATATAGACGTGGGGACCAGGTGACTGTAGATTTCAATTTATATTGAAAGAGAGAAGTAAGGAGACTAAGGATGAGTAAATAAAAACTCTGAAATTTGTTTAAACATTTCTGCCTTAATGAAATAAAGTGATCATCAGACCTGACATCAAAAATAAAAAACATGGAACGGTGACAAACCATTCTTCCTAACTGGATAAAGCCATAGGCTTATTGCAAGTGGATAACACAACAAAAAGACTGTTTGCTGAAATATACTTTATTAAAGGATTGTGGAACAGGGTACGAAATTTTCAGCCTGTGATGGACTGAGCAACTTCTATCTCTTTCTTAAGCTAATGATGCTATAAAGGCTTAAGATACACACTGTCCATATATATAAAAAATATGGTGGGACTGCCGCATATCATAAAACTTTCGCTTACCTAAGGAAAATTGTGTGATATGCTGCCACATCAGATTTTTTTGGTTAGTCGCCCTATGTAGCCAATTAACAATTTTAATTTACCTTTCATTTTGAAATTTTTCGTTTGTGTGTATTAATCAATTATCAATATTATAAAAAATTTAAATAAATTGGCAAATAAATTCTGATATTATCAAACATAGGAATTAAAAATATTTATATTTTATCATGGAAATGCGTTTTCATATCTTTTCTATGAGATTCTTAAAATCTAAATTGAGGCTCCCACACTATTTTACGTGGAAAACATAACATCTTAAAGAGTATCTAATTTATTATATGTACAACAAATTTAATTAATATCGTTAGAATGGTTTAAGAGAAAATCACAAAAACTTAAAAACGTACAGTAAAGTACGTGTAAGTAAAGTGAGCCCCAAACAATTTTGGGTGAGATAAGGATTAATTTATTTCAAAGATCATCTCATAATTATTTTATGAATTTTAATTAAATTCGTTAGAGTGAATTTTGACAAAATCGAAATTTGGAGATTTTACTCTAAAGTTTCGAGATGCAAGCGTGTTTAAATATTTTCGTTTTTGAGAACTATTGTTCACACACACACACACAGACAGACAGAACCATTTTTTAGACTTAGAGAATATCACAGCGTTGTCGCGGGTTGCCTAGGTCGAGCGCTCTTTGTTGTTCTTCGGTTCATGGCGTTTTCAGCAAAGTAAGACAAATATATGTTTTATTGAATTTAATTTTGATGATTACAAAATGAACATAACATACCAGTTAGTACTATGGTAAGAGTTAAATGTTTATATGTATATAATACAAATAAATCAGAGTTTACCGAAAATGTAATTTATTTATTAATGATAATAACTGAAAGCTTTATTCCAAAATAATTCATTCCTTCATGTATTGAAAAAGGTATCTTAAAAATTTATATCTGGAATAAAGAACTTTCCAAGATATACGTTTACTTAATTCTGAAAGGCTCCCCCTAACATAAAATGCATTTAACACCAAGTGGCAAGAATTTTGGCTCCAAACGAATAAAAATAAAGGAGACCACCCCGATTCCATTCAATCAAAAATTCCGAGCGAGCCATGGTTAGAATCTATTAAAACATTTAAAAATTTAACCGAAATCATATTTATTTGTGGACTAGTTAAAAGCCAGCAAAATTAATAGATTTTCTCAGAATAAAAGATTTGTTCCTTCTGCCCATTAGTCTAACCCTTTTACTGGAATCAACCAATAGTTAAGGAAATTTAAAATCTAAAGTAATAATTAAATATATTATCTACATTAGGTGATATTAGTAAATATAATCAAAACTAATTTTAACTAAGACAATAATGGAAAACTGGCAAATGCCTTCATGTGGCGGTGCCGTATAAATGAAGATGCAGAGAAGAAGAAGAACTTACAAATATTAAAACCGGCCGGGACTATGACAATCCCTCTGAGAGAGTGGGGGAAGATCTTTTGTAATATTTTTTATCCTTAGGTCAGCCGAATTCAAATCTTCCCTGGAGAATTTAATGTACCAAAGTCTAGAAGTGTAGACTTAGATAGTTTTGCAATTTTTGTGAGAACATCTAAATGCATAAGCCTGGTGGGAAATTTTAACTTTGTAAAATTGATAATTAATAATGAATTTCTTTTTATCTGAAATAAATTTTGCCCCTCTTAAATTTCCTAAATTTGTCTTTCTCTCTTTCCATAGCAATTTCGTCACAACAACGTGTATTTTTTCTATGGAAATCTCGAAATTTATTTTTTTTTTGTGATCGCAATACTTTCTCTATACTATTAATATATATTACATATATAGTTAAGATTTGTATTAAAACAATTTGTTCCCTCATCACATGAACACTGTATTAGTTAGAAGTATCTAACTATATATGATAATTTATATCTAAATGTCATGTATATAAATTTGACAACTCTATAAATTTACACTAAGATATTTATATTAAATATAAAATATTTTATTGTTATTAGCATTTTTATTTTAAAAATCATGTAATGTCTTTCCAATTCTTAGGTGAATGATGATGGTCTTATTTCATTAAAGATGAAACTTTTCACAAATTTGACAGTTTTTATTTACATAGAGGCTCATCCTTTGGTTGCTTGCTCCTCTCTTTCTATAGCAATTGAAATAAAGATATGTTAAATAAAAGGAAATAATATAATTTTAATTTCATGTAAAAATATTCGACCCTAATTCCAATTCCAAATATATCAAGAAAAAGAAAGAGTACCTAGACATTTCTTAGGAATATTAATAATTTTTAACACATCATTCACTAAGTCCCGAGGCTGACACATAGATGGCGTCTGTAATGAAAAATCCATATGATTTTTAGAAAGTACCAACCTTCAAACGATATGTATCAAAATTTAATGACAATCCGACCTTTAGTTTACAAGTTACAGTAGTTTTAGTGAGGCTACTTTTGTTATTTTCAAAACAATGGAAAAAAAGGAATTTCGTGTGTTGATTAAACACTGTTTTTTGATGGGAAAAAATACCTTTCAAGCAAAGCAATGGCTTGATAAGTGCTAAGGGGATTCTGCTCCATCGAAAGCAACCGTCGAACGTTGGTTTGCTGAGTTTGAAGCGTGGTCGTACAAACACCGATGATACTGAAGGCTGGTCGCCCGAATTCGGTAGTTATTTCAGAAAGCATTAAAAAAATGAACAAAATCGTTTTGGAAGGTCGTAAAGTGAAGTTCCGTGAGATAGCTGACACCTTAAAGATATATGAAGGCAGTGTATATACTATTTTGCATGAACATTTGTCCATGAGCAAGCTGTGTTCAAAGTGGTTGTTGCGTTTGCTCACAGTGGACCAAAAACAGCAACGCGTCGATGAGATTAGAGTTGTTTGTAGCTGTTTAACCCTAATAAACAGGATTTTTTGCGTCGGTATGTGACAATGGATGAAACATGGATTCACCACTACACTCCTGAATTAAATCGTCAGTCAGCTGAGTGGACAGCGGACGGTGAAAGCCGTCCGAAGCGATCAAAAACGCAAATGTTGGCCGGTAGGGTTTTGGCCTCTGTATTTTGGGATGCGCAAGATTTTATTCGTAAACTATCTTGAGAAAGTAAAGACCATCAACAGCGAATATTACATGGCCTTATTGGTTCGTTTGAAGGAAGAAATGCAAAAGAAAAAAGTGCTCTTTCACCAAGATAATGCACCGTGTCATAAGTAGTTGGCTACGATGTCAAAATTCCACAAATTGAAGTTCGAATTGCTTCCCCACTCGCCGTATTCTCCGGATCTGGCTCCCAGCACCTACTACCTGTTCGCAGACCTCAAAAAAATACTCCAGGAAAAGAGATTTGCGTCATATATTCAAGTCATAGCCGCAACAAACGACTATTTTGAGTCCAAAAATAAATCGCTCTACAAAAAATGCATCGAAGGCATGTTAGAGAAACGTTAGAATGAATGTATCATTAAGGAGACTATGTTGATGAATAAAGTCGAATTTTGCAAAAAAAATGTTTTTTTAGTAGTTAGCCTCGGGACTTTTTGAATGATGTGTTATATGTAATGTAGTATTATCCTTACCCTAAAGTCTAAGGAAGAGAAAGTCAATAAGAGGGTTGAATGAAAAGGGCCAAAGGCTGCATTTACTCCCTCACGGATAGAGTAAAAGTTTTTCAAGCGAGGGTAACTAAATTACCAAAAACATCGTAACTTAATAATAATGTTAAGGCAAAATAAAATAATATTTTAATTAATTAAGACTTTTTTTGATATTCAAATAAGTTATTCTTTTAAAGAGAGTTGATTTTGATATTATTTCCACTTAAGTCTTGAAAAAACCAGCTTAACAAAATTTATTACGTTGAATAAAATTTATGAGTAATATGTTTGACGTTTCAAAGTTTTGTAATGTATTAATATAAAATACAACATTCGAATATTCATTCCATAGACTTCTACTGGTAATGTAATATTTAATACAAAAAATTCAAGTACAATTTGTAATTGTATTAAAAGTTACGTGAGATAGTCGCATAATTAGAAGAAATGTTGTATTTTATATAAATTAATTAATTAATAGTTAAAACCGTAAAAATTGTTTATTCATTAGAAAATTGTTCCTTGTTCACTTTAAAATTTTAGCCTCAAAATGTTCAATAAAAATTTATTATATTGATGAGGGAAAATTTATTTTAACAAGACATTGAAAATTATTTAAATGATTTCAAATAAAAACAAATCTAATAGCAAAAATGGACAAATAAAATGTTTTAAGAGTGCGTAGGATTTAGAGGTATTACTTTGATATAATAGTCATTTATATTGAATAATGAATTTGAAATTTATTATTATATTAGATTCCTAAATAAATGATATTTTCGGTTTAACTCTGATTGATTTGTATTACATACAAATAAACAGTTAAACCGAAAATGTAATTTATTTATTAATGATAATAACTGAAAGTTTTATTCCAAAATAATTCATTCCTTCATGTATTGAAAAAGGGTATCTTAAAAATTTATATCTGGAATAAAGAACTTTCCAAGATATACGTTTACTTAATTCTGACAGGCTCCCCCTAACTTAAAATGCATTTAACACCAAGCAAGAATTTTGGCTCCAAACGAATAAAAATAAAGGAGACCACCCCGATTCCATTCAATCAAAAATTCCGAGGGAGCCATGGTTAGAATCTATTAAAACATTTAAAATCATATTTATTTGTGGACTAGTTAAAAGCCAGCAAAATTAATAGACTTTCTCAGAATAAAAGATTTGGTTCTTCTGCCCATTAGCCTAACCCTTTTACTGGAATCAACAAATAGTTAAGGAAATTTAAATTCAAAGTAATAATTAAATATATTATCTCCATTAGGTGATATTAGCAAATATAATCAAAACTAATTTTAATTAAGATAATAATGGAAAACTGACAAATGCCTTCACGTGGCGGTGCCGTATAAATGAAGATGAAGAGAAGAAGAAGAACTTACAAAACGTCAAAAAAAATTATAATAAATTTTATACAATGATTCAAATTTCGAAGTGTTACTAAAATTAATGGAAAAAAGGTAAACATCATATAGAATTCTAATAATTTTTATGGAATTTCGGATGAATACCATTTTACTAAATCACCTTCATACCTATATATATATGTTGGGGAAATTTTATTTCGGCGCATATAACGCTCGACAGCCTTAGTATTGATAGAGTTTTTTGAAGGAATTACATCATATAATTTAGATAAAGCTATTTTATTGGGGGATCCAATCCGCCCAGCAGAAAATCTTTATTCAAAGAATTTGAATATAAATTTTAAAATTGTAATTAAAAATTTTTTAAAAGATTGATGTAGCACTCACAATTCTTATTTCAAAATAAAATGCTGATGATCTCACCTTTTGAAACATCCCAGAGTTTAACTTTCCGGTCAGCTCCTCCTGTAATCACATCGCGATCGAGTGGACTCCATTTAACGGCATTCACTTCCCCGTCATGTGCATCCTTGAAAAAAGAAAACATATATATATATATATATATATATATTGTTATTTTATAATATTTTTATTAAAGATCCCTAGAAATCAATGAAATGAAAATGAATTATTAGAGAAGGGTAGAAGAGAACTTGGAGTATTAGAAAGCTTGTTTTAATTTGTTTATAATTTTGGATGATTTTTTAAATTCAATTATTAGTATATTAGGTTTCTAATTTTGATTACGATTTTGATATGCGACGAAGATTGTCAAAAATAAAAAATAAAAAACCCAAATTAAAGCTGGAACTTACTCCAAAATTTGTTTTCAATACTTTCTACTTTCGGTTTTGTGATATGAAGCGCTCCGAGTAGCTCCGGAGCTCGTTCTTTTATTCAAAGAGCATGCCAGAGCACATTTGGTGTCGTTCGGAATTCTTCATTTGCTCCATCTTTGAAGTTATTAAAATGAATTTTTTTTTAGAATGTAACAAATTTATTTTTCACAATTAAATGTTATTTGATAAAAAGGTTTAATTTAATACCAAATTATTCCATCTTCGGTTACATGTATACAATAAAAACCATAGAAATGTGAAGTTAGCAACAGAGAATTTAATACAAGGAGGAACGTCATATTCAATTTAATTTGACTCTAAATTATCTCCTAAGGTATAATGTATGAGTGATGGTTACTCCACATGCTCTTAAATCATTCGAATTTATTTGAGAGTATAGCTTGGTCTGCCATGCTCTGTGTAAACTCTGTTTACTCCATGCTCTACTCCGCTTTGCTCTGCTTCTCTCTGAGATCATATATGAGAACGTACCAATTGTTAAAATAGATGATATCATTTGATCGTTTCTGCCACTAAATAATTATCTCAGGCTCTTATAATACCCTTGCATTTATATATATATATATTTGTTTTTATTATATTATATATATAAAACTCTATTCTGTCATTTTTTTATTTGAATACAATAACACATATATTCTATATATAATTTTGTTAAAAATTTAGAATGGATTTCAATCAAGGCTATAAGAACAGCAGCGAGTAACCAAAAGCTTGTATTTGATATTTTACATTCGTTACAAGATTCGTAACTTTTTCAGGCGTTCAGTTATTAAAATAAATTCTACAAAAAATGCCTCTTTGCAAATAGGATAATCAACACAAAAAATTATAAATTATAAACAAGAGATACAAAAAACTATACATATATTCAAAGTCGTCAAAAAAATTTATTTCTAACCTATACGAGGGTGAAAAGTTTCCGACCTAACAAAGATACAAGACATTTTTTCTTCAAATTTATTTTTATTTTTCTACATAATCTCCTTGTAAGTCTACACAATTCTTCCAGCGATGTTACCATCTCTTTAACCCGTCCAAATAGTACTCGGCGTCTTTCTCTGAAAGACGCCGAGTACTATTTCTCTGTTTACGAAGGTGATGGGTCGGAAACTTTTCAGACCACCCTCGTATAGGTAATATACAGGGAGAAAGTATTGCGATCGCAAAAATATGTCGAAATTTCAAAGGAAATACATGTTTTGAGGTCCTATGAGTCTAAAAAAATGGGTCTTGCAAAATGATGTATCTGTGTGTCTGTGTGTTAAAAAGATTTCTAAAAACTAAAAAAAAAATTCCGAGGCTGAAATTTTATATTTAAGCTAGGTACTCTCGTCGCTTGCATCGCGAAGCTTTTGAATAAAATCGGCCAAAAAGTACTAGTACTTTACTGATGTATTTTTTTAGTTTTTTTCGATTTGTCAAAATTCGCTCTAACGAATTTGATTAAAATTCATAAAATAATATGAGATGATCTTTGAAATGAATTAATCCTTATCACCCCCAAAATTGTTTGGGGTCCACTTTATTCTTGTACGATTTTAGGTTTTTGTGGTTTTCTTTTAAACCATTCTATATTGATATTGATTAAATTGGTTGTACATATAATAAATTTGATACTCTTTAAGATGTTCAAATCATTTTGCACGTCAAATAGTGTGGGACCCTCAATTTAGATTTTAAGATTCCCATAGAAAAGATAGGAAAACTCGTTGCCATGATAACAAAATATAAATATTTTTAATTGCTATGTTTGATAATAACAGAAATTTATTTGCCAATTTAATCAATTTAATTATTTTCTTATAATATTGATAATTGATTAATACAGACAAACGAAAAAAATAAAAACTAATATAAAATTGTGGACCGGTTACCTAGGGTGCCCGATACAGCCCATCATTTGCGGCACACCATATTTTTAATTATATTATTTTTTCAGAGGCTATCCTATTTGCAATGTCCCTTTTTTATGTAATTTAATTGATTTTAACAACTGAAGACCTGAAGAAGTTACGAATATTGTAATGAAACGATGGCCGAGTTAATTTGAATAAAAAAGCTACTTTGAATTTTTTTTTTTTGTTCTTATTGATATAATTTCCAGCATTTATATTTCTATTTTTTCAATAAAAAAGTGGATAAATAAATAAATAAATAACACACAGTTATGCCTTATAAAACAAAAGACTGAGTGAGATATAATTTCTTTTATTGTATTATTTATTATTCCATTGGCACCCATCTAATGTTTTTTTTAGATATTATTTAGATTATATTATTCCATCCTTTTCAAAAGTGTTTGGGTAAACGCTATCTTTGTTTCAACTTAATTGAATTATAGTAAATAAATTTCATAGTTGTTAAAATTGGGTTATTATAAAATTTGATGATTTTGGTTTTCATATACCTCTTCTAAATGTCTATTAAGATGAAACAAGGATGGCGTTTGTCCATTTTCTTTTGAGATGCACAATATTATAATATACTATATTACCGGTAATGTTGACATTAACTAGTTAATGTCGAAATTAATTAAAGCTTTCAGTTAAAGTCTGAAAAAAATAGAATTCTTTACTTAAACAAGGTAATGTTTACATTAACTGGTAGGAATAGTTAATCTACGAAATTTTTTTAAATAAACAAATCGCACGTATCTTCTAAAAATAAATATAGTTTAGAAAAGATAGTTTTTACCAATTAATATCTTTTTTTTTTTTATTTGAAACTAAAGTAACCGTATTGTTTAAAGATTCGTCTCGAATGAAGTTGACAAAAATAATTGAATTTCCTAAGAGAATACCGAAGTGAAAAGCATACCTATCTAACCGAACCAAACAAATACAAACCATTGTCAATTAAATTCGTACAAGTTGTTTTAAATATAGTTGTTGGATAATTTTTTTTAATTTAGCCCTGTCCCTTCGCCTTCAAGTACCAAAGATCAGTGGTTTGCTTCCCATCCTGAGCGTCAAAAAATTTATTTAAATTATGTTGGCTACCAATTAATTTAAATAAATAAGTATGAGGTCTAAATGGCCTAAGAAGGCGAAAGACTTAAAAAAAATGTATTATTGAAATTTTTATTTCCTCTTCTATTTTGAAAGTTATTTTTTACTTTGTTCTTGTAACAAGGTTTTACAAAACTGTTGATTTTATTTATTTATTTTTTTTTTTTTCAAAGAATAAAATGTTTAATAATTGTAAATGCTTAAATTATAATATTAATTTTGCTAAGTTTTATAGTACTCACAAATTTTATAACCACTTTAGTTGGTACAGCTGCAGCAAAAAATGTATTTGATCCGTCCTTTAATCTATCAGGTGAAATAGATCTAGTATCTTTTGCAGCTTCTTCAAGCTCTTTCTGAAGTTTAGCCTGCCTTTTTCTGAAACATTTCAATAGTTACAAAATGTGGTTAAATTCTATCTTATATCTTTCTATGTATATATAAATATTCATTGTTAAATTTTTTCTTTTTTTATAATAAATCAAGAATGGCAAACAAAGACAGAAAAATAAAAATTCAAATCATGCATCAATATTACAAAACTACATTAAAGAAACTACTATTAAAGAAAGCACAAAATTCATTAAAATGTACTTACCCAAAGAGTCCAAGAGTTTGTATCAGAAAAGCGGTAGGATTTATGGCTCCTTCACTGGAAAAAGTTTTTAAGCTTGGACTGACTATTGTATCTACTTGTTAAATAAATGAAAGACTACCAGTGAAATATGTGCTAGAAGATAATACAGTGTAGAATATAGGAGAAAGCAAGAGAAAAAGAAATACATTTTGAATATAACAATTTTTAAGTTTTTGCAACAATGCACATGAAGATATTTCATTTCGTTGGAAGGCAATTATCAGCTTTTTTTAATATTTTAAATAAATATGTAATACGGGTTTTTATTTTAAAAATTAGTTAAACACAAAATTTCGTTTAGTTAATCTATGCTTAAATACCTACATCGATTCCTCCATGTTGCTAATTCTACATTGAGAATCGGCAATGATATTAGGTTTTGAAGCTTAGCTAAGTTATTATCATTAATAAATAAATCACATTTTGAGTTAAACTTTCGTTTATTGGTATTAAATACAACGTCTAGGCCACTCATTCTGTGACCTTCTTCAGGAACAATTCAAATACAAATCAGAGTCTTAAAAATATCTAGATGTAAGACTCTTTGTGATTTGAATCTGAATTGTTCCTGATGAAGATCACAAAATGAGTGGAATGAGTTGAAAAGTTGAAATTAATACAAAAAGTGAAAACGAAAATATATTATTGGTATTAGGTTCACTGAGAAGGCCAGAGAATAAATGGATTAAAATTTATATTCCTATTAATTTTAATATAAATAAAATGTTCAAACGTTTAATTTTTATTTTTTTGTAAATAATTTTCCTACTCTAATTTTTATAAAATAAAAAAAATTATTATTTAAATAAAGAAATCAGATCAAATTATTTATATAAGATATTTATATTTTTTTCCTTTAATTAAAGTCTAGGATTAGCTATTTGCTGTTGTATTTTTGTTATACTTTTTTAATAAAAAATACCTAATTAAAGCTGAAAGAATCGTCGTCCAAAGAAACGCAAATAGACAAGCAATATTAAAATAAAGGAGACATGATCATTACAAATTTCAAATACTACACAACAAAAAAAAAGAAAACAAAAACTTTAAAGCAAATATATATATATATAAACCTAAGAAATTTGATAATGTTTATATTCATCTTAATATTCACGATTTATGTCAAAAATATCTTTCATTCTTCTAAAAATTTTTATTTTATAAAAAGAAGCTAAGCTATAGAAAAATTCATTATTATTATTTGTTTTTAAACCATAACCGAATCATGTTACTTTAATTAATGGACAACAAATTAGTTTTAATCATTAATTCAGGGAAAATGATCAATTCTATGCATTCAGGAGTTTTAAATTTAAATTAAACTGAAATATTCCATATTTTGGACTGAAATTTGTGGATTTGGAGTTGCTGACGGAGGACCAAGAAGATTCTGAACCTCCACCCTTATTATGCCTCTGAAAATGTGTTGCCTATTTAATGGTTTTAATGACTTTCAATAAGTAATCTAGACATCGATTTTTTGGCGATATATTTCATATATAGGTAAGAGAAAGTATAAGATATCTATCTTCGAAATACTTATGCGAATTTTCCTTTTTAAATTATTTATATTCACTTGAGGGAAGGTAAAATCTCAAAATTCAAAAGTGCTAATTTTGGAGATGGCAAATTTAACATTCCTGGAACAGATTTTCAAATCCCAAGGGAAATAGATTTCGAAAAATAAATGTATGTCAAAGAGAAAGAATACAATGTACATACACTATTATAATATACAAGTTTATTTTTTTGGAAGGGTGAATGGTTTATAATAGTGTTTAAATAAATATGAGAAACCCAGATTTTTAATTCACTTATCCTTTTGAGGGCTACTTGTTTGAAAATTTTTTTCAAATTTGTCCCCACCTCTGTTTAACCGTTTTAAGAGCGTCTGGGGCTTAGAAATTTTTTGCAGATTAAAAAAAGTAAAAAGACAATTGAGAATAAATAGAGCTGAATCCTGCAATTGGGTTTTTTATTAGCTTTTATTTTAGTGGACATAAAAAAAGCACATATACTTGTTTGCAAATTATTTAGACTCATGACATTTACAGTGTACTGGATGGTCCGGGGTCTCAGATTAGGTTTCAGCCCTTTCACGTATTCTTCCTAAAGAGTAAAGTCTCGGTGCCACCGCTCCGTTTGTTTTCGTATGGCCGCCCTGTACCATTCTCTCTGATAGCTGCCTGGTGGGCCGTAGAGACGTAGGAGCTTCTTAAATTAACTGAAGAGGGCTTAGTGGTAGGGTGTGAAGTCTGGTGAGTATGGAGGATGTACAGTACAGTGAACTCGAAAAACCCACAAAGTCCATTTTGCCGGTATAATCACTCTCCATAATCTGTCATTGACGACAGACAGGTTACATTTCAGGTGGCGCACTAGTCACACTGCTTCTCATATTTACCGTTCTATCTTTATTCACTCTTCAGGGTTGACTTTTTAAGTCCACTGAATAGTCGTCAGCTTGTCACTTCCAGAGTATCGATATCAAAACAAGTATAAATCATTTGTAAACCCTCCTATATTACAAGTTGAATAGTTGGCGAATGGTACACGACCAAATTGTCGAGATTTTTGTTAAACATTTTCGATTTCAGTGTTAAAATTTCCCATCCCGTAGAGACATAACTTAGGACACGAAAAGATTTTTAGATAAATGTTAGAAATATTTTTTTAAGACTTTTTTGACATCTGATATCATTTAGTCTCTGTCCATATTTATTTAAATTAATTGATCCCCAATATAATTAAATTAAATTTTATCCCTTAGGGCGGAGGCGAACCACTGACCTCTCGAACGTGATGCGTGACCTGACCTCTTCCTCTGTTCCAAAGAAGAGAGCATATTTAAAATATATAATTTTATTTAATTTTAAATCAATCGAAATTTTATACATAAAAAGTCAGAATTTTTTTATTTTTCAGCATAAAATTTTATATATTTTTGTGGCTCTCAAAATTCCGAAAGACGCCGAATTACATAAATACATTTTCAAATTTAACAAAATGAAATTTTTAATTTTTATAAATT
>JAAAKE020128126.1:7660-34172 GCA_010014785.2 Anisolabis maritima
TATGGCGGGAGGGGAGAGCCGGGGGGGGGGGGCGGGGGAGGGGGGGGCGGGGGGGCGGGGGGTGGGGTTGGAAGAATGAGAGTCCACCAACCATTCAGAGTGCGCCTTAGGCAAAGCCTCTTCGATGGTACCCAGCCACGTGGTCAGATTTTCACAATGGTCACTTCGTCCGTCAGTGAGGCACAACACTCAAGTCCGTCCTACCCAGTATTTGATTAAAAAGACCATAAATAATAAAGGCAAAAAGTGTGTAGAGACTTCTTATATTTTTTTCACCTTCCGCGGCGATTAATGAATTTATGAAAATTAAAATATTAACTTTCCTCTTGAGCCGGTCATAAATAATGTTATGGCATCGACGGTCCCATTATAGAGGACCCTGTCTGTCTGCTCCCCTGAGTCCCTTGGCTACGCCACTGACTAAGAACATAAAATAAAATCTAATTTCCGACAAGCTTATTTGATAAATAAATAATCTTCACTAAAATAACATAGTAAAACGTTAACAAAACTTTTGCACTCACGCAATATAATTTTCACTTGTAAGAAGCTACCTACTCTCTTGAATTTCATATAGCGTGGAGATGCTATTTCTTTCAAAAGTAATAAATATTAAAATTATTAAATAAATCTCTCCCAAAGAAGCAATCTTGTTTCTACCTTGTCTAATCATTGAAATTCTATACTTCTATAAACTTCTTCAAGTCGACAATCCGCTGAGGTATACAAGAGTTTCGAAATAATTTATATAAAGTTTTAAACTTAAATGATATCGAAATTAAAAACGGGAGATAGGTGATAGAAAAAAAAAATAGAAAAAGATAACTTTTTATTTTTTAATCTATTTGCAATGTGATCTACATTTTAAAATGAACGACTTTTTAAAGGTAAATTTTTTTCTACGAAGGAGGTTAATTATTTAAATATAAATAAATCCTCATTGATTTAAATAAAAAAAAACTTAAGCGTTTCAAGGTGAATGGACATTTTAAAAAGGGCTCTGCTTGCTCTCCTCAAAAATGTTGAATAAAAACGATAAATTAAATAGCAGGGGAGTGGGAGGGCAAAGGTACTCGCTAATAAGTCGAATAGAAATTGTGTTCACTTTTTCTGTACTGTCCCCCACAAAGATAAATGGACAAGTGATGCTATTGTTTAATTCGCCTTTAAAGCCATCGCTAACTTGAGAAAGATATTGGTTGTCTTTGCAGGGGCAAATAAGGGCTTCATCAATAGAACATTTGGTACGAAAATCTTATGAAATGCAAAAATATAAATATAGAAAAAAAAAAATACTGTAAAGTACGGACGCAGACGTTTCACGTTTTTCATTTCTATTCACGCCTCTCAGCCCGATACGCCCACGGATTAGAATTAGTATTTTGTATCTAATTAGTCGTTTAAATGTTACAATTGAATTATTTATCCATTCATGTTATTTACTTAAATTTTACAGTTTTTCAGGGGGGGGGGAACGAAAATTTGAAACGAAGCGGACTTTCTTTGCGAGTCGGTATTATGCTGCTAATTAATCGATTGGTCATTTGGGTTGTCTACTGTCCAGAAACTATTCACAACAAATTTATACACCCATTTACTTTAGCTTATTTTGTCAAGAGTTACAAGTATTATTTTAAAGGAATGAGGCTTTCCATACAGCCAAGTGGTCACACAAATATTATTCCTCATAGAAGGGAAAATTACGATATCAGGTATTAGTTAATAATTAAAATTATTCACGTTAGTTTCATTTTTATTTTATTTTTGTTGAAATTTCTGAAAATACAATGTTTACAAATAATATTTTATAAATAAATTAAAGCCTTTTATTTATTTTTCATTTAAATAAAATACCCTGATCATTGATAGGCTAGTGATTACGGATTGAAGCTGATAGAACAAATTTAAATTCTTTCTTAGAGAGCGTTAAATATTTTAAATAAATAAATAAATACATAAATAAACCCTTTCCTATGTGCCTTTTTGGGAATTTTTCTTGACTCTCCGTTTCCGTAAATCTATTAAATATCTCTTTGCCAAGACCTATATACTTTTCATTTTAATAAGATTCCGGAATCTTGTTGATCCAATATTTCAAAGGCGGTATTTTTCTTCTTCTTTGGCCGGAATTGAGTGGAAAGGGAGAGGTGGGGGGAGAGAGGGTGACTCGAGTCCCACCCCGGCCCCATAACCTCAGCTAAAGTGATGTTCAAAATGGCAGTGGGTTAACTGGACCCATGAATAGAAGATTTATTGTGGATTATAGAAGGGTCTCCGGCTCCTCTATTATTTACTAGCCATTTATTCATCTAATAAATTTAAATAATTAATTTATTTATATCAGTGTCGAGTTAAAAACCATTTAAAATAAAATAGAGACCATTTGGGATTTATTTCCAGTCAACATATTAGCACGTAATTAGTTTATCAATTCGGGGTTTCCGAGCACATATCGAAAATTAGAAAAAAAATCAATCATGTTAAAAATTAAATCTAATTGATATCATAACCGCAAATTTTTGAATGAACTCTATAAATCTATATCTTATTTTATACATGAATACCCAGCACTTATAAAGGATTGAAAATTAAAAACAAAACGAAACTTCTTGTTAAAAATAGGGATTGGCCAACCAGATGAGATCGCAGAGGTTGCTCGTAATAGAAAGTATCGGTTTCTAAATTGACATGAAGCTGAAGAAAAAAGAATATTTCTATTTCTTTTTATTATGCTCGATTATGCTGACGTTTCGATCAGGATCAAGAGAGTCTTCAGAGAATTAGGACGGCCCGTATAAATACATAATTGCCATGTAATACATGTAAATACATGACAGTTATGTATTTATAGGGACGGATTTATACGGATGTATTTATACGGACAGTCCTAAAGCTCTGAAGATTCTCTTGATCCTGATCGAAACCTGAGCATAATTGGGCATAATAAAAAGAAATAAAAATAGCTGCTATTCTTTTTTTTTTCACCTGCAACTCTATTCCGACTATTCACATCGTCTAAATTCCTAACTATTTGGTCATACAAAAAATTTTCTTAAATCCAAAACTAGTTATCCAATACCATGATAACAAATTTTATTACAACACTATACAACAATATCTATAAGAATGGAATCAGTAACAAATGGATTTTTTATTTAGCTGCTCCAGAGCTCCTTTATAGCAGACCAAGCATGTTCTGTTGTTTATTTCTATAAATTAACAACTGCGCACGGAAAGTTATGTAGCATTTAATAGAAAAATTCATTAGTTGGTCATTTGAGTTGCCACCCATGCAGTAACCAAACACGAACTAACTTATGCACCTGATGGTATTAATATATATAGATATAATCCTATTGTTTCTATTATATTGCAAATTAAGATGCAGAATAACAGAATTATATTTATATGTATCAATGGCGTAGAATTTAAAAATATTTTTTTAAGGTGAACATCTGAGATAAAAATATATAAGATATATAACATTTGTTAGTAAATAAATACTTCATATATTATGTATTTGTATAGTAAAATAATATATTAATATTAATAATAGAAGATAAAATTTTTATTTTTTCTAGATCCGGCGTTCCCGCCTCTATTTCTCTAATTAGAGATCTACAGGCATAATAAATAGAAGGAAAAAATTTATTTGGAAAAATTGCAAGGGAACCTGGATAATTCCACTATCATAGGCGAGATGCTCACGGAGTTGCAAGAAGAGGAGAAGTCGGACAGCAACAAAATTTCACTACAACTTGTGAACTTCAAGAATGAAAGCGGAATGATCCACGAAGAGTTTCTTCTAAGTCGACAGCTAGAAAGAAGTATAAAAAATGGATATTTATTAACCCAGAGGTGAAAATTTCATTCACTTTTATAAAGGGGATTTAAATTTTTCTTTTTATAAAAAATTAATAAATATTGACTTATTATTAAAATTATAGATTCAAGAGAATTTACCGAATATCTACAGAACAAATTCTGCGACTTTTATGCTATCAGGCTACATCTAGGGTCTGCATTCCTATTTATCTCCGTTAAATCCAAGAGGATTACTACCACATTTTTTCAATTGTTTTCTTTTTTTTTTTTTTTTTTTTTTTCGTTTAAAAACATTAAAAAATATAATCAATTTTTTTTCTGTGTTTTTACAGAGAGGGGATTGTAATAGAAGTGTGTCACGAGGAGTGGGTGGTGGGGGGTGGAGAGAAGAAGAATTAGGAGAGCGCAAAGAAAAACGGTAATTGAATGAAAGGCAGGAGTCAAAACTGTTTTTTTTAATAAAATATTTCATTTATGGAAAATTCCAAAAAATAATTTAAATAAAAAATTTAAGCAAGGAAAAATTTTTATAACAATTATTATAAATGAATATATATATATGCTGTATGCTACTAAGCGTTGCCGAGCCCTTGGGCGTCTACACTGTCACCAAAACTTGCAATTAAAAAAAAAAATTTTTCTCTAGGAAATGCAAGAAATGAAAGCTAGAAGTTTGAATGATACTAATATAATTTATTTAGAAATTTTGCTTATATTTATGATCATGCCATTTAAAATTATATTATGTTGAGGGCCGTGTAAAAATTTCCGAGCTGCCGCTACTTCCAAAGTTTGGGAACCTCTGATCTAGAGTAATCACTGATACGAATGACAGAGGAGATGTTCAATAAGCATTAGCGTAAAAGAGGGGGGGGGGGGGCTAATTTTGAGATCCCCCATAATTTTTGAGTTACTACGCCCATGTCACTAAGTTTTGTGGTAAAGGACAACAGACCTACAAAATAAATGTTGTTGAAGTTGATGGTAATTTCTCGTTAACGACTCTAAATCACTTAATTTAAAATAATTTCTATATATTATCGGCGTTCTATTGCCGATTACATCAGGATTTAATTCTTCGCTTTACTTACTCACCCCTCTATAATTAATTATTAATTCAAAGAAAAAAAAAAGAAGGAAAAATTATCTCAGCCTTTATAATATTCCTTCGCTTGTGAATATATCGATACTTGCATAAATTTGAGTTGTGTTTAAGTTCATTATCTTGTAATTTATAAAATGAAAACGTGTTAATCGGTCCCGGGATGATATCCAGCCAGACTATTGATTAAAAAATTGCTATACTCCATTAAATACAATAAAGTTGGAGCTTTTTAAAGGGGGGGGGGGGGATTTACAAGGCACCTAGCCGTTTTGACTCTCTTAGTAATGAATGTTCTTTTAGGGGATTTTGCAGAGCACGTAGTCCCCCTGTCCCCCGGAGACAACTTCCCGAGGGACACCAAAAACTATTTCTGAAAAAGGGAGGGGAGACCTGAGGACGTGCCCACGTTGCACACGAAAAAAATCACCCTCTTGAAAATTAGGTGACAGAGCAAATAGGATCAGCAGAAATTGGCTACTAAAATTTGATAGTTGAGCATTCTATTGTTTTATAAAAGTTTTATGTGAGAAAAAAAGTGCATCAGCTCGAACTCAAAGGTAATATGATTTTATAAAAAAAAAAAAAAAAAACTTTTAATGAGAGTTTAGGGCATTTATCCATTTTATGAGTTTGAATAAAGCGAAAAATATAATAAAATTGGAAATTTTAATTTTATTTTAAAGAAAGGATCATCGTTAATAGCGGGAAAGTAACAGTAATAAGTAACGTATTATATTGTATTTTTAGTAAAAAAAAAGATGTTATATTAAAGAATTTATTTCTTTATGTTTCATGAATGAACAAGAATCTTCTAATACCTCGATATTAACGAAGCGTAGCCACTCCTCAAGCCTAAAAAAAATTCATTTCTCATGGGATGCTGAATTTTAGTGAATTACAAAGAAAATCCCCCCCCCTTCCCCCCACCAATGCGTATTTTATCCGTGATTAATTTATTGTTTTTTAAAACAAAACAAAACAAAGAAGGTAAGAAAAAGTAAAAGGAAGATGGAAATTTTTTTAACCGGAAATTTTATAGACTCAAAACTCGAAAATTTCAATTTTTTTTCTTTTTTAAAAATCATAATAATGATAATAATCACAAATTGGTTGAAACTCACAACAGTCACAAATTGTTTTTTAAAAAAAAGATTAAGAAACTTTGAATCGAGAAAATTTTCTCTATAAATTTCTACACCATTTTTTAAAAATATTTTATGAACAGGATTTTATGTACAATAAGTTTCAAAAGAAAGTCCCATCCATGTGCGATTAATTTATTAGTTTTGAAAAAAGAAAAATCTTTGACGGAAATTTTCGAGCTTTGATCCTAAAAAATTTTCCAAAAAAATTTAATCATACACAGAGGCAAATTTACTTGACCAACTTAAATAAAAAAAAAAAACAAAATGGTTTCCCAGTTTTTAAATAACTTTTTGAAACTCATTGTATATAAAATACCGTTCATAAATATTGTATAAATAAATATTATCATGTTTATTTCTTCTGCGGTTTTTTAAATCAGAAATGATATCAAATTTCCCTGCAAAATATATCTGAGCCCCAGAATGGTAAAGAGTCGCCTACCCCCCCCCCCCTCCAATAAGATATTTGATCATTTGAAGATTATATTTAATTACACTGAAATACAAGAAATATGCAAAAAGATTTTAGAAATTAAGTATTTTTAACATGAAATTGTTTGTACCGGGTGTGACATTTTTTGGGCCATTTCATGTTTATATATATATATATATTTTTTTTGCTTCTGTTAAAGATATAAACTTCGTATTAATATCTAGTTTACTAATGAACTCTGATTGCGATTAGTAAATTTATTCTGTTCTTAAAAAATTTAAGAAAAAAAAATATTTTTAAATATTCCTGCATTAAATTTTTCTTCCCAAGTTCAAATCCTGAACCCATATATTTAAAGTAGTACTTTATTCCCTCGAGGGTAAAAGGTGAGTGGAGTAATCTGGGCTATGATTTTTTAAGGGCGTTGAAATGGCCTCACATTTAAAATTTACAATCTACTCCACTTGCAAATTTACTTGACCAACTTAAGTAAAAAAAAAAAAAAAAACAAGATGGTTTCCCAGTTTTTAAATAATTTAATTTTTTTAAGTAACGACTTATCATTTAATTAAAGAGTATGAGATAAAAGTTATAATTTTTATGTAACAAATGACCCTCACAAAGCGATTATTTTTCCTTTTTATTATATCAGATCGGAGATTTTTAACAGGATCGGATCTTAGCGGTCGATGCAACTTCAAGAGCCAAACACTTTAAACTTTCAAGTGATATTTTTAAACTGAACTTAACACCTTGTTAAACTAAAGGTGTCTCTCAAATTCTATGAATTTTCTACAAATTAAACTTTTTTTTTATTCAACTTTTTAGTAAAAAAAAAAACTTTTTTTTTTAACAATTTGTCTTTCCTAGGTATAAATAAGGATAGAATAAGATTCCCCCAACAGAGATTTCGACTTAAGGTCAGGCCAGTGCTCCCCTTAAGTCTTCAACTAATTACAAATAAAACTGTTGTTAAAATCGGAGAAAGCTTAAACTAGGACTTCTTTCTTTTCTCTCTATTATTCTATTAAAACTAATAAATATATTTCAGAAGATACTGCTTATTTTGGAAAATAGGGTAGTGGCGTAGCAATTTAAAATAATGTAGAGGGCTCATAATTTATATACCCTATATAATTATATTGTATAGCATAATTAAATTTTATTAGACATATTTCTAAACCTTAGGCCCGTATTCAGAAACGCTCCTAAGAAAATTATGAACTTAATGAGAATTTTTCTCTGATTTTTTATATGGAATTTCTTAATTTGAAATTTTTCTGTCTTAGCTCTTAATTAAATAGTCGAAAAAACTCTTTTTACTCAAGAACTATATTAAAAAAAAAGCAAGAGTGAAATTCTCCTTAAATTAAGATTTTTCTTAGGATTGTTTGTAAATACGGATCTCAATGTTTTTTTTTTTTTTTTTTTATTTGTTTATTAAAACAAATTGACTAATTAAATTTTTGAGAAAAATTAAAATTTTTAATTTATAAAGTTTTATTGAAGACCTGGGGTCTGAGCCACCTCGTCCTTTCCTTTGGACAAGAATGAAAGAGCGATTGTGATCACTTTACTTTACTTTTCATTCCCCCTTCCGCCCCAATTCCTGAATCTAATTTGACACTTATTTATATGATGACTACATGAGTTTCTTTCTTTTTATTAATAAAAAAGTAGAATTTTTTTTTTAATTTTCTATTATTTTAATTATAAAAGTGTCTTTTCTTAGAAGTTTATTCAACTCTCATTTAGAAATTTTCTCCAAGTAATTCGAACAGACAAATTAAAATGTAGAAGATCGTATATTTAAAAGCGATCACAAGACATGATGTTATTTAGCAGATCAAATTCCACTTAAAACTACATCAACCAGTCTCATTTAACTTTACTTCAGAGATAAACATTCATTTGTTCCAAGGAAACCACAAACAATTCACCAAATATTGAATTAAACGAAGTCTAAGTTAAATACTAATACAAGTTCACCATCTTGGGTTAGGCCTGTGTATGTGTATGGGCCTGTGTGCGTGAATCTCGTTCAAAAATCAAATAATACTAGCAATAGATAAAATTCTGTCACAGGTACAATTTATCTGGATTAAGCCTCGCTACTCTGGGGTCTATCACTTTGACAGAACAATAAATCAAAAGTACAGGTGCGATCATCACCTGAGGATAGCAATTAATAAATATTGTCCTCCCCATCACATTTTCTTATTCCGTTAATAAATTATCTCAAAATGTTTTACCGGCAATTTTTATTATATAATTTAATCACTTGCTGGCACTGCATTTGTTGTTAGGGCCCCACACAATGTTAACTGGATAATTTATAATTTCCCATTGTCAATGAATTTATTAGGGAAAATATAGTTAATAATGTTTATGATCGATAAGTATTGTTTTTTTGACCACTAAATAAATAATAAAAAAATTAATCAATTTGAAACAATAAATTTTTTCATTTTAAAATTATTTTTTGGGGATTTTTTTTTTAATTATTCAAAAGTGGCTCTATGCACAAAACAAGCCGTGAGGTCCAACACATACGTGCATTTTTTCAATCACTAATATATTGGCAAGAGAAAAAAAATAAATAGGAAAAAATTCACTTTCTTATCCCCAAGTTAAGGGAGTATTATTGAGAAATACACATTTTATGATACGTGTACAATAAACTATTTCAAGAAGTTAGTTTCCATTTTTCGGGCGTTACCTCCTACAATATGTTCATGATTGTCTTATTGGGAATATAAAAATAACGCAATAATGTATTCATATTGTGACAAAATTGATTGTTAATTAAATAAATGACGCAATGTTCTATCCACATAATACTATATTCATTACGTAGCAAACAAATAATTAAAAATTAATTGAAGTAATTACCTGGATAATTTGAGGTTCATTGAGGAATTGGAATAGCAAGGATGTTGCCTCAATTGCCTGGCTCGATGCCCTCCTCAATCTGCCAGGGCAAGTAGGAGGCGACCACCCGCTCAGGTGGGAGGGGAGGGAGCCTGGCCGATGGAGAGGGAAGATTAACCCCCTCTTTTAACAATAATCCCCAAAAAGTATATCTCAACAATAAGACATTTGAAGGATTGTTTAAGGATTATTAAATTAAAAAGACAACTTTTAAGTATATTAGAATTAAATAAAATTATTTTTTTATTTAGACAAAAATTTATTTATAACAGGGCCGGCGGTAGACATTTTACCGCCCCCCATGTACAAAAATTTTGAAAATTTTTTTTTAATAAGTTGAATAGCATGGATGGATGGATTGATATACGACGGATCCCCCTTAGATGTGGTAGATCCAGGCACTTAGACCACACGAATGGGCCCTTTGTATTATTAACCCTATTACTGGGAGGGTGAGATTATCTCTCACTTTCCTACCCCATGAGAGACAAAGCTGGAAATAATTTTTTGTGGCAAGCCCTCATATCTGCCGACCTGAAGGCCTGAAGCATTGCCTGCTATCGAAAGATATTTATAAATTCGTCTATTTATTATATTGTTATGAACAACTTATTAATAACAAAAAAAAGCTAAGGACTTAACCTCAGATCCAAAGATGTTTCAAACCCGAACCCAAACGTCAACGTTGGTTTTAATATTTATATTGTAATATAAATAATATAAAATTAATATTTATATTGTACTGATGAAACAATTCAGGCTGCATTCTTCAACAATTATTCAGCCATATAGCTTTAACTAGAACCGAGTTTCTTCATTCTGATTTTCTTATTGTGAGTTGAATGATTTGAATAAAAAGTTGAATAAATAAAAAATTTGACCAAATGTTCAACCTTCAGAATTTAATTGGTAAACGTGAAAAAACACGTAAATAATCCTGATAATTTATTAATTTCTCCTAAGTAACAATAACTATAATTATAAAAATTTAATTGGTTCGTTAAATATTTTAAATTTTTCTAAAAGATCCCAGGGATACATTGAAACTAAATCAATGAAAGCTTAAAGAAGGCCGAGTGGAATATATTGGCCTCATTAAAGAGCAATAAACACTCATAGCAGGGAAATGTCATTAAGGGAGTGGTGTATTATTTAAAAATAAAAACCATCATATAAAGCATTTAGGACTCATTTAAAAAGCATTGGAAGAAATTCAAGATGAAAGTTGTCCCTTCGCATTTGAATTATTAAAAAAATTTAATAAATTGAAGTTTTTTCTAAAAACTAAAAATTAGCGTGTTTTAATCTAATCATTTTCGCATTTGGTATATAGAAACTAACAAAATTAAAATGACTTTTTATAGGAGAAAATAATGAGAAGGAATTTAAAGTCAGAGATTATCCTACATCCTACGTAGTAGAACCTACTCTATTGGAAAGTTAAACGCTTGGGAGCGATAGACTATCCTCTCTTCCTATCCTCTATTGTAAAGCCTAAAATTATTTGGCACAGCTACTCGTTCCTTAACATTAAAACGAAAGAAAAAATACCGGTAGGCGGGAAGAGAGACATCCATGTCGATAGATATTTTGTTCTGATAAATGAGATTTTTATTTGGCTGCCTGCGCCTATATCCTCTTCGCCTCATTGCTGAATACAGCCGTTAATATTCAAGAACAAAAGAAGGTCTATTTTTAATTTAAAAAAAAGTTCAAACAAATTATAATTTTGCAATTGTTTAAAATATCTTAAATTTGTCCCTGGATGAATGGAAGAATTAAATAATCGTTTTATTGGACATCTTACGTACACAAGTATAATTTTTTATTCAGATGAAATTGAAAAGATGACGTAAAAGGATAATTTTAAAGTTAATGAAGAAATGTCATGTTTATGTAAACAGAACAGCAGAAAAGAGAAACGTCTAGTTAGAAAGACAAGGTTAGTAATTAATTCTGAATATTTGCGCTGGGGCTGTATATCCCTCCCACTCTCTTGGGGCGTTTTATTCAGGAATTTAAGAATATTTCACTAAAATGATTTAGTATTAATATTTTTAAAGGAGTAATGTTTAAGATTTTTTTCTAATCCGGAAGACCATAACAAAATATTTCTACGAATTGCTAATTACTGTGGCTATCGAACTTATCGAAACTATTTAAATAATATATTGGATGTGGCAACGTTTAGCTTTGTTCCAATTTGCATATCATTTAAATATTTTGAACATCAAGAGAAAAGTTACATTCTTACCCTACAGCCAAGTTACGTGAATTTAGTAAAAGCCTCTAAACTAAACAAAAACAATACGAAAAAAGTGGCGAAAAGAGTGTTGGGTTAAATGATAATTTAATAAAGAGATTTGAAGATTTATTTTAATTCAGTGGTCTATTTCAAAAAGAATTTTTTTTATATGAATGAATAAATTTTTTTTTTTATTGTTTTTTTCTCACAAAAAATAATTTCTCTCTCAAAGTCTCGGCTCGTGATCTCCTGTCTGGCCTTTTAAGACTGGAATTTTATCTGATCTTTTTTAGCGCATTTTCCGAAAGGAAAAGTGTTATATTTTGCGTTTTGTTCGTCCCTCTATTTTACAGCATCAAAAATAGGTACCGAGATGTTAGCATTTAATTGGGCATTTAATGAGGCAGGGGACAATTTTTTGGTCCTAACACCTGCAGATGGGTAGTAATCACCCCTTAAATATTGGTTTTTATTCATTTAAACAAAAATTGATAATTAACATCCCCTTTGTTTAATTAATTAAAAAATATCTTCAAGTACATCAACCAAGAGCTGGTTAGCTTAGTTTTTTATTTCTTCATTCTGTTCCCCTTGGGTACCAATAATTAAGAAAGGAAAATACGCTTCCGGATAACGACCGGATACTTTCCTAAATTTTTAGTGGTAGTTCGCTGCCCTTTGTATGATTAAGCCCATATTCAGGCTTCTTACTTCAATTTTTGAGCACCTCGTGTTCTCATAAATGTAAAAAATGTTGATAGACCAACAACATTTTAATATATCTGGAAAAGCTTCACATTTTATTTTTTGTATAATAATTATTCTCGAAATATCGGAAGCAAAATGATAAGGGCTTAAAGATCAGCTAGATCAATGAATATTTCCAGAAAATAAAAATATAGCAGACTTTTGCAAAATGTACAAGAGAGAAGATGAGTAGATCAATTCCCAGGATCCAAAGTTGTCCAGGTTTATCTCATCAAATATTTACGAATCTGTTTTCGTTCTTTACGAGTCTAGAGCAACATCCTTTTCGACACAGGAACGTTCAAAAAAAAAAAAAAAGAAAAAGAGAAAAAGTTTCTATCTTGAACGACATGCCTCAACTGGAAATTCGGTTCATTAAATAAAAAAAGGACATTTTAAAATAATTTTAGAAAGGTGAGATTTTAGAATGAACCGAATAATTAATAACAAACCAACTGGCAATTCTCATACCTCTCTCTATTTCGTCCCCTCTTCATATCCTATTGCATTAATCTTTTACAACATGAGCCCTGGTTGATGACATATATATATATATATGAGGGTGCATATAGATGTAATTAAATCTATCAACAGGAATATGTATTAATAATAAAGAGAAATCGTATTTTTTAATTATATCACACCATGTGCAATGAAAATTAAATATAAAATATTAAAATATTCGTTTTAAAGTTAAATTTTAAATTAAAAATATTATCTGAAAAAATAAATAAAATAGAAAAAATAATCAAATAAATTTTTTATTTATCCAGGAGAGAAAGAGAGAGGGAAGTTCGAGACAGGACAGTTAAAAAAATTATGAAGTCATATTGCAAAACTTATTTGATAACAATTATAATCAACATAATGGGATTAAAGGTGAGTTTTAAATGAAGAGTAATAGTACTTAATGCTCCTTCGTTTAACGCTGATGCGTTAGAAAACGGATTTTTTGAAAAAAATTCCAAAACATAGATATTTATTTAAAGAACACAAAGATTTCGAGGGTGATTCAAATGAAGAGATTAAAAGTGCAATAAAATTCCGAAAAGTTGATTTAGGAGTTAGCCGGAGTTTTCCTTGTGGTTCAAAGAATGACCGAGTGGCAGAGTGTTGAAGAAACACAGAAGTAAGTAGCGTCAGTGCAAAGACGACCACTTCATTGCACCGCGTTAGAGCAGCGATCTGTGATGCAGTTTTTGAGTAGTAAAGGCGTAAAACCAGTCGCAGGATGAAAGCGTAGTGTGTCCCTTCAGCTAGTGTACGAGTAATTTAAAAAAGAGAATTTTTTGTGAAGAACGAACTGAAGGGATAAAAAACGCGAAGCACGAGTAACTACAGTCAAAACCAAAATAATTATTCTCATTAAGTATTCATGCACTTCCAAAGCGGTGAAATACATGCATTACATGGGACCATGTCAATAAACCGGGACTGGCCTCCCCTCGACTTTCTCCTATACACATAAATAGGTAGGTTGCCACGGTGAGTCGATGTCTCGAGTGTGGGGGTTAGGGTCTACAATATACGCATAAAATCTCATTTAAGTATTCATTTCAATGTGGTAATAATAATAAAGTGTACTATTAATTTAAATAAATATGTACAGATAAGGAGTATCGTAAATAAATAATGTAATTATTTCAAAATTTTAGATTTAAAAATACAAAAATTCCTCATGACAAACATGAATTACTCGAATATTTTTATTGAATGATTTAAACGAAAAACTCTTCCCGTAATTAATGTAATATCAAAGTAATAGAGCATAATAAAGGTACAAAATAAAACAAAATATTTTTTATACTCATTATAAAGACCTCTCACCTCCCACTAATTAAATTTTTATAACTCCTAAGGAAGAAAGGAATAGCACAAAATATCTTTTTTGTCAAAAAATAAACTTTTTATTATGCTTAATTCAAGCCTTCACATTTTCAAATATTATGTCAATATTTATTCAGAAACTAGAAAAAAATTTCCCTAATTTACATTTTCATTAAAATGGTAATACCTCATATGGCGTATATGCTCGAAAACAATATTAAAACTCAAATGAAAATAAACATCAGCAGTGTCAGCCACCTTTAAATATTTTGGTAAATTTATAAATAATTGTATTTTAATAAATATGAATTTGAATTTTATGTAACAACTTGATGAAAATAATTAAATTATTCTTGAACTTTAGTAATTACTGAAATCCAATTATAGTTAATTTTATAAAATTAACACAGTTTAAGAATTAATTAAATTATTAACTCGATTTAATGATTTTTTTTTATTGTGTTAATATTAAATAAATTTTGATGTTTGTGTAGGTCAAACTCGAAACTGAAATATATTTTTATCGAAATTTTTAGAATTAAATATAGCTATGGGATAGCTCAGTAAATACAATAATTATAATATTTATAGGATCGAAAATTTCACGGCTAATTTTTTAAAATAAATTCCAACCGTTTCTGTACATATTCGGATCATTCATAGTTCCTTCTTCCTTTAGAGCCTTAATTAGTTTGATAGAGGTAAATAAAAAAATAAATTGATATAATATAAATATACTTAGAAACGAACCCAAAACATTCAATAGAATATTTATATACTAGCAGTTATGTGGAATTTAAAAAGATTACCTTGTGCTAAAATTCCAAAAGATGTCCCAGAAAATAACAAGGGCTCCTTCTCTATGATTGCTCTAGGAGTGGGGGAAGGTTCCGCCTGACTCTTTTTGCCTTTTTATAATTATGGAGTGCAAAAATTCATTTTGTTTTTAGTTGTTGGATGGTAGGCAAACGTACTGACCAATGAATTTTTCGATCAATTGCTCCAGAGGCTAAAGAGGATGCCCAGTTGTTAAATCTCACTAGAAATTAACAAGTATGCTTAGCTCTGGTGCAATGAATTGAAAAATTAATTGGTCAGTTTGGCTGCCTACCCCCAACAACCATACATGGTATCATTAAGAAATCATGTTTTTTGGATTCAAATAGTGTCAAAACGATTGAAATCGCAATTAGAAAATACCAAACCGCCTGTGATGAGGGAGGGGAGGCACAAATGAAAATATATTTTTAAACTTAAGAAAATTGATCATAATAAGCAGAATATAATTTAAGATTTTGAAGAAGAATTGAATTAGATTAAATAAATATTTTTCTTTTAATAGAATCAAATATTAAGTTTTATTCTATGTAATGACCGAATTATATCGTCACAATATATTAATTATAGCGATGAAATCCGGGAAAAGTTTTTCGAAAAACGATTTGTTGAATGGTAGTTGGACACCGCAGTTTGAAAATAACGAGAAGAAGGAAAAGAAATAATAGTTTATTCTTCAATAGATAGAGAGATGTTTTAAAAGATGAAGAAAATAACCACTTGCTGCAAAATCGTTTCCGTTTTCTATTACTTTCCAACTTCAATTCAAAAATATATCTATTAATGAAAAAAAATATATATTTTTATAAAGCCTGAAGAGAATTTAATATATTAATGCAACTTAATATTTAAAAAACTGGAAAAACGTAAATGTGGAAGAATTTATAAATTGAAAATCACTTTACCTTTTGTATGTATATATAGGATTAAAAATTAAATTTTTAAAATAAAATAATTTTGAATAAAAAATAAATCAGAGGGACGTTATACCTTCCACAGTGGGAATGAAAATATTTTTTTCTATGTAGGGGACAGTTTATTATAACGTGAAGACGTCTTTAAAGTGAGAGCAGGTTAACGAAGGAGGTTGGGCCCCAATAAAATTGATGATTTGATTATTTAAATAAATAAATCACCTCCCTTTGATTTCTTGTCACCCTGCTCTTGCTAGGTCAATGAACTCAGTCCTGATCACACAAGTACAAATTACATTTAAAAAATTAAATTTATGCAATCTTATGAATGAGGTATTTTCAGCTAAGGTAACTTCAAATCTCTTTTTCAAACAAAGATCAGACCAAAATTTTTTTGAAGGATTTTTAAATCGTTCGAAATTTTTTTTTTTTTAGGAAAAAATTAACCCTATGTTGCCAACTGTACCATAATTTTAAAAGACTACTACCCCCCCCCCCTCATGCTGCCTTGACTACGGCTCTGGGTATTTTTTATTGAAAGGCCTATATTCCTACAAAAAAATTTTACAAATTAACAAAATTTAAGAAACTGTTAATAATTAATTAATATATTTCAATGCAATTAAAAATACCTAAAATTTTTATTATCATAAGTTTTTTTAATATACAATGGTACCTATACTGTTCTACATAAGAACTTTTTTCGATTTCTATTTTAGCCTCTAGAAACGAACTTCATTTCTAGATACGAACCGCGAGATTTCCGACACACGTGAGCAACTAAATGTAGCTAACTAAGCAATATTTCAGAGACGCAAGGTTTCGAGATACTTTGGACTGGAACGAATTAAGTTCGAATTAAGACGAGTATACATACCCTGTATAACTAAACTAAAAATACTACCGTGAGGCATTCATCGAAATTTAAAACAATCGCCACTGGAAAATTATAAAAAATAAAAAAGCCCTACGATTTATTTTTTTAAATATATATACCAGGTATATATATATATTCGTATATAAATTTAACTTTAATTTTAGTAAATTTAAAATAAAAGGGTAATTATATATTTTTTTAAACAAGAATATATGAATAAATATAATATACCGCCAGCGGTGCATATCGCAACTGTGAGGGTCCCCTATTTACAAAAAAAAAAAAAAAAAAAAAAAAAAAATTAGATCATGATATGTAGGTAAATCTCCCACCAGGATTATTATTAAAAAATAGTAAGAAAAAAGACGAAGACCAAAAGTTAAAACTAAAATGAAATTAAGGAGCTTTCAGAGTATAATTGATTGAGGTTTATTATTTTTATTATAAAATCAATATTATAATCGTTCAAAATAGCAAAAAGATGGCCTAAAAGTAAATATGGATATATTGAATAAGTGTAATTTCTTTTGAATGGTATTTATATTCCTTGCAAATTCTATTGCAGGGATTGTTAATAATAGTCCCCAAAGATCAATATTGAGTCACATGGTGACGGGATCTTTATCGAGGGTGCTTTTATATAATATATATCAAGAAAGAGCTCAATTCCCGTGTTATGCTTTGATAATAAAATATTTTGTGGTAATGTTTCTGTTTGCTGGTATCCCTAAAATAGGCAGCGATATATGTATGTATTGACCTTATCTTGTAGCAAAATAACGAACCCTATTCATCATTCATTCCATTTAATAAAATATTATTTTCCAAGTATATAGAGAGACAATCTAAAAGGAAAAACGACACTGGAGAAAATTACCCTCAGCGAATGCCATGTTTATTTTTTATAGACTATTCACTATTTCTTTAGTAGAAAAATAATTTTAATATAAATAAAAAAAAGAGTCAAGACGACAAGGAGGTTATTAAAGTGATTTAAAGGGAAGTCTGTCACATTACTTTCACCGCCATCCGTCGTGGCTGCGCCTGAAAGCGGAGCGGAGGGAGTGAACTTATAGAGGCATGGAGGTAGACACCCGGCTCCCTCCCCTCCCAAAATGCTTAGAGCTCAACGGAAAATATACAGGGCACTTGTGAGTAAGGAGGGAGAAGGCTTCGCGCCGTACATAAGTGGCAAGCCATATGGGCCATGACGAGGTTCCGGGGTGCCGAAAATCCTCAAAATTCAAAAGTCAATAAAAAAAAAAAAAAAAAGGTCTTTTATTTAAAAATGCACTACAAAAATTATAATACTATTTTTTATAAAATTGTTAAATATATTTAGCTAAATAAAATAAAAGCGTGGGACGCTTAATAGAAATTTATCTAATTTCCTATAAATGATTTTTTTAATTTTCAGTGAGCGTCCCATGGTTTTATTTTATTTATCCAAACATCTTCAAGCATTTTATTTTCTTCTTTTCGAAAATATTTAAATAAAAGTGTTTTTAATATTTTTTTTTTAATTTTTTTACGACTAAAATGTCACTAAGCCAATGGATTTATAAGTAATTAATATTTTAAATAAAATGTGAAATAAGAGAAAATTTTGCGATTTGCTTTAAATCACGTTTCATTTATTAAAATTATTTTACAAAAGTGGATAATATTAATACTTAACATGTTCCTTTACCATATATTAGGATTATAAAAATTGGGGGCGGCAAGGGCGCCTAAATTGTTAGGCGAGGAGATAAAGAAGGTGAGGGGAGAGTTCATTCAGAGGATTATATATTGGTACAATTTCTCTTCAATAAAGAAATTTTTGGAGAGAAAATTTTAAATCAATGATAATTTTTTTAAAAATTGATTTACCGAAAAAATTCTTTAATTTTAATCCAATATATGAGATAAATTCCTATTCTATAAAGCTGTCAGTCCAATTGAATATGATAGTCTAAAAAAAATATTATGCGTTATAATATTAAAGCAGAAACCAATGCAAGATAAATATATTAATTAATTTAAGCACTCTATAATACTAACATTTGTTTAGAAGACCGTAATATTATTTAATAATAAATAAGTAATGTGAAAAGTATTATATTGATTGAGTTATGGCTCGAGCCCGAGGCAAGGAAACTTCGCAGATGGCTTCTCTGTTATTTTTCCCAACCGTCCTAAAAATTTGTAATATCGAGCATTGATAACCAAAATGGGCCAGATTTGGTAGAGTCAAAGAAAAAATTCATATAATTTCGATTTTATTTATTAAATTTAAATTATTTAATAATTAAAAAAAAAAATTATAATTTTGTCAGTCTGAATCTGCTATAAATGTATTATATAAAATATATAAATATATAATATATATAAATATATATTCTCTCTCCTAAAATTTCTTTAAGCTTCATCTTTGAAACTTTGTAGGGTTGAGAGATGGCACGAGGAGAATATGCTAAAAGCAAAAAAGAAATGTGTCAAGAATTTTTTTGTTAAACTTGCTTTATGTGTTGAAATTTGTTTCATACAAAAAAAATTTCTTCCGCTGCTGTTTTATTACTTTAAAGAAATATAGTTAAAGGTCTTTACCACAAAATTAGAATCTTGTTCGACGTGAATTTAGCTTGCTATTAGAAAATTAATGAGGAAACTTTTTTTTTTTTTTTTCAAGATAGAAATAAAGAATGTGGAAATAAGCTACTTACTACATCATCCGATCCCAAGGAGAGTGTAAACAGATTAGGAACAAATGATTGATTGTAATAATAACTCACCTGATAATGTTATTAAAAAAGATAATATTAAAATCTTAAAAAGACTAATGTACTTACTTAAATCACTTCTATCAAGGATTTAGGTAATCCTAAAACTATTTTGGGCCTTTTTTGAAATATTAATACAGAGAGAAGACAAGCGCTTATTGATTCGCTAAATGGATCGTATTTTGAAGGATACTTACAACTTTTAAGTAGCTTAAGTTCATCTCTTCTATTTCCACTAAAAAAATGATATACTAAAAAATCATCTTATGAAATCTATTTAAATGATAATATCAATCAATAATGAAATTAAATTTATTTCCACTTTCTAAATGGAAAGAGGGCGAGACACTTTGGTGTAAGAATGAGAACGCATCGAGTGTGGAAGGTTTTGGTGCGAGTCCGGGAGGAGTCATTTATGCTCAATCAAAACAATCATCTCGAATATCTTAATCGATATATTTAGACAAGTCTCTTAAGGGACCAAAGGGCGTTATTTGCAAGCTACCACATATTTCAAAATAAACCTCTGAGTCAAACTAGACAATCGCCTGGAGCACAAGCAAAACTTCAACTTATACTGGAATTAATAAAATTTACTCTTAAGGGCATATGCTTTTTTTTTTCTAATTTAATTAAAAGAATATTTTTATGTAGGGAGAACTGTAAATAATAAAGAAATAATTCTTGATTTAAAAAACTACTAAATGTGTTTGGATGCAGATATATTATATGAATAAATATATATATATATACAATTTTTAATTTATATACATAATGACCGCCAAAATTTTTAAACTTTAATCACAATTTTTATATTGGATTCGGAGACCAGCATCTATAAAACCGATACTATTATGTTGAAACTGTTACGAACAAAGAGAGTAACCCTGCTTTTCAGATGGGAATTGGCAAACGAAGCGAGCGTTCCGTAGCCCTTGCGCAGAATCAAGTTCATTGCCCGAACGCTTTGCACATCCCAAGTTGTTTTATTTTATTTTTTACTTAAATTTTTGCGTGTCTATAAACTTTTTTTTCGTGGGTATATTTTCATCTTAATAAGCTCACATTAATTCCAAAAATCATTTTATATATATAAGAGAAAGTTTAAAATCATTAAATATTTAAAAATTCTCTCGGTTTAAATTAAATCATTTATCGGACCATATCCTTTGAAGCAGTTCTCTTAAATTAACATTATATATATAAAAAAAAATAAATAAAATTTTTGTTTTTATTTTAAAACCAAATGTTTAAAAAAGAAACGCATATGGAGAGAAAAAAGTCCGTGGTGTGCGATAAGTTATTGCTAAATATTGACTTTGAGCAAAATACGACTAGCTGACAAAAAGGAAAAAAGGGATTCCCCCTCAAAAAAAATTCCTTTAAAGAGTTTTGGTTAAAATATTCCATTCGCGTGGATAAAATAAATATTGGAATTTGACACATATTGAGAAATGAAAAAATTCAATTCTATAAAAATATTAAATAATCTGTACAAAATTTCTTCTCGATTGGTCAATAGGTGCTGAATACATACAATAAAAATATTCTCTTGACTTATAATTGTTAAAAATAACCCATTTATATTTATTATTATTAGGATATTTTAACAAAATTTCCAGATAGACGTCTCACGCCCATAAAGCCCTTTGTAGAATTTATCTACTAAAAAATAATAAATTTATAATTTTACTTATATAAAAAAATATAGAGAAGAATACTAAGAAAGCATCTTTTTGTTTATGGAGAATTAGAATTAAAAAAACAGTGCATATGAATTAGCACATCGAATAACTTAGTATTCTACTTATTCTAACAATTAAATTCGAGCAGGTGATCTATATTATTATATGATTATTAAAAACACGGACTAGGAAGTTTTTTGTGTTTATGTATTTGTTTATTTGAAAAACTATTTTTTTATCTGTATCAATATTAATATTTCAGGCAATTGTAACAAAAAAAAAAATAAAAACTATAATTGTTCAAATGTTTAAATAATGCTACTTCAACTAATTGATGTATTTTAGATGAGAATAATTCAATTTCTAAAATAAACATAATTTCCATAAAGCCGCCTCTATAATTAGTTATTTGAATTGGAACGCACTTGGCGTATTACTACACAAGTCTTAAGCCATTCTGAAGAGGGAATATAGAATTTAAACAATTCAACTCTTAATAGGCGTCGTTTTTGTTGAAATCAAACGAAAAGAAAAATAAATACAAGTATGTTGCCAAATTGAGCCCCAATTATATTTCTAGTGGGTATCTTTTTTTTTTTTTAATGATTGTAGTAGCTTAGTAGTATTTACAAGGTTTATTGATTATAAGAAAATGGCATCAATAAAAGCAACTTTTCAATTGATATAGAAAAAAAGTGAGAAGACATGTAGATTGAGATTTTGTACAGGAAAAGGGTAAAAAATAAAAATTTTTTTTGTTATCAAAATGATTAGAATTATATTATTTATGAGTATTATTTCCATAAAATTAATAGTTAAAGAGATATTTTGCTTTTTCTGGTTAGAACTTCATATTAAAGTACTACTTCGGCTGGGTTGATTGTTGGCAAAAGTTGGTGTTGGTTTTGGTTTTTTATTAACGGCTTATATATACTTGTATATATATTCGTTTCAATTCGACAAGTCTTTTGAGCGGAATCGTGTCTAAAGACGGAGGTAAGAAAACGTTTTTGAATATAAAAAATATTTATAAATGAAATAAAACACGTCTAGAGCAGGTAGCAATAAAGATAACTATTTAGATAGGATAAAAGCTTGTTATTTTATGTAATAGACTCTGAGTAAATCTCAGTTGTCCCGATTAATTTTGTTCCTGTTAATAGACTTGGTAAATAGATTATTTAAATTTAAATTGACTACATAAATTTTCTATAAATAGTTTTAAATAAATTAAAATAGAATTTACTTGTGAATTCTGTGAAATAAATTTATAGGGAGGTCAATAGGGATGAGAAGGTGGGGGTTGGCGTTGGCAAGCCCCTCTCCCTGATCCCGAGTCCATGATCCCTGGGGATGAATTCCCTTTTCATTCACTTGCTTCGATCCATAAACCCAAATAGAAATTTCCGGGACTATTTTTTTGGAAATTAACTTCTCTGTAATCTGTTTCAATATTTGATATTTTTCTTAAATAGGAAAGTAAAAAGTAAAAAAAAAAAAAAAAAAAAAAACAAAAAGATTATCAATCATCATGTCAGCATCCTTTTGTTTTGATATATAATAAAACTTAACATTTTTTTTTTAAATTGTTTTAATGACATCTTTTATTCCGTTTTTTAATGGTATGCATTAATCTCGAGAATGTTACAGAATTATAGTTTCAAAAACTTTGCTTTTGTACCATCCCATTTTTTTCCCTAACTTTATATTTTATTATCATTTTAACATTAAAATAAGAACAATGTCTCCCAGGTCGTTATAAGGATTGTAATCTTTGATTTCCGACTTTTTTTTTTTTAGAAAATATGTATATTTATTTATTTTTATGATAAATAGCTACAACATTTATATTATTAACAATAGGAATTATTTTTTTATTTTGTATTTCTGAGTCGAGAACCGGGGCGTTGAGGTTGGCAGACTGTAAAACCTTTGGCCTAGGCACGAAATTCAGCATACAATTATTTTATTGATGAAGAAATGGAAACAGCCAAAATATAAAATTTATATATCTATAAGAATAATATATATGGCGAATTTACTATAGTTTATTAGTTGTAGAAGGAAATAATAAAAACAATAAAAAATTATTTATTTATTTGGCCATGTCCTGAAAATATTATAAATTGTCTATAGGAGTCTTGTGTTAGGCAGCCAACAAAATAATACTAGTTATTTTCGTCGACGTTTCGAACGCATTAGAAAGTAAGGCTATCATATTTATTTAGATACTCATATAATTATATATTATATTCTTTTAGGATAAAATGATAACATAATGAAATTACTTTCTAAAATAATGTTACAACGTTAGATGAAGAATAATTTCCATACAAATATATTCAAAATTGTTGGTGACAAATAAATACATTTGCATATAATATGCAATGATTATATGTATGACTGAAATTGAAATGTTATAATTTGATAAAATTCTGAAAATAAAATATAAATACCAATTATTGATTGTATAATTTTCCAATTATTAATACAAGTATTTTAATAAATTTTTAAATGTAGGAATCAGTATTTAGAAGGGAGGAGGTCTCCCCTCCTTTCCAGAATCGAAGAAAATTGCAAAAATCAATACAAAATAAAAATAACTAAAATAAAAAAGTTATAATAGAATTATATTATAATAGAAACACTTGCAAAAAAACAATAGAAGTGGGCACACCCCATTCTAAAAAAAACTGTTAGCTTAACTATTGATAGACATTTTATAGGTAGCGCGAAAACCGTCAAGCGTCAGGTCGGCTGTATGTATATAGTTAGATCTTCTTATAAATAAAAATGAAGGTTACATGTGTGAGTATAATATATTAATAAATTATTAATCACACATGTAACTTTCATTTTTATTCATAAGAGGATCTAACAATATACATATGTATTGATTTAAAATATTAAAATTTATGCATATACTTTCTGTTCATGACCAAAAGCACAAAAGTACTAATGATGGTTTTTAAATATAGGATCCGAAACGTCTCAGAAAGATTGATGTATAAAAGCATTCGGAGTCTTTTATTTTGGCTGCCACTCCTTTAAAGTTTTATCTCCTTCTAGTTAAATAAAAATTAAATATAAAAAAGGAAAGTTTTGGTTTGGTTAATTATTAAAACGATTTTTGTATCTTTAGACGATGTCTGTTGTCATTTTTTGACCCGATAAAATTTCTTAATTCATAATGATTGCTATATTGTTAATCGTTAAATTTGGAAATTTTGTTAGTTGGTCAAACACTAAATAAAAATACCATATTCGCCAGATTAAGCTTAAAGTGGCACTTTCTTTATAATAAAAAAAAAATTCTGCCCTTTTCAGTCAGATGAAGAGATCAAACAAAGTTCAACTTAAGGCAATATCGAAGAGTGAATTTAGAGGAATTGGAAAAGGGTAAGTGTACTGTGAGTAGGGGAGATTACTTTGAAGGCGACAAAATAAATATTGATGAATAAACAAACAGTTTTTTTTCTATTTAAAGTGTCATTACCCATTTTGTAGTAGTTTTATGGATTTGGGAATTATAAAAAATAAAAAAAATATCCTTAAGATTTTTTTATTTGTAAATATTTTACCTTTATTAATGACTCGTGAAAAAACCGTTTAAAGTGACCTAGGTTAATTTGAACGTTTTTTCGCTTCAAATTTAAGTAGGTACCAGTGGGTGGAGAAATTCGTTCGTTTTTGCTTGCTGGAAGATGGTTCCCGGCGATATTGATTATAAAATGGAAAATTGAAAAAGAAAATGTCATCTTCTTTTAACTTCAATTAATAGTTAGTTATTTAGTTGCAATTTCTGGCGAATGGTCTTATTAAATTTTAACAGAATTAATTTATCGGCTAGACCAGCGATCCTCACGCTGTAGAGTGCGCCCCTTTAAGTGGCGCGAAGACATGAAGAAAATGTAATTATTGAAACCAAAAGAAGAAAAAATTTGCAATACTTTCCCAGCCTTTTTAGACATTAACCATATTATATGGGGATATAAGATGGCCGCTCTACATCTCTTTCGAGCATGTAAGTCATGTCAAATTTATTTTATTGTTTTAAATAAAATTCCAAAGGTTTTCTCTCCATGATTTCATATGTTTATTTTCTTATATACAATTTGTTTTTGTTGTTTTTCTTTAGAATAAATCTCACACACCTCCCACTCAACGGATTGTTATGAAAATTGATCCATGGCTGGAGAGAAATGTTTTAATTATTAGCACTGAGCTTTAAATATTTGGCCCAGCGGATGCTAAGAACGTGATAAATTTTTGGGAGCCTTTTTTACTGCCTCCTGCGGACCAATTTGCTTCCAGTTTTATTAGCTTCTTTGCCACTCCTAGGGTTATAAATACTTTAAGTTTCAACCTTTCCCGATGAGTGGTTCCAGAGATATAATCCAAAATAAAAGTTACACACATATACAAATACGCACATTAAGATTTTTGTATTTTTGTGGTTCTTTTGATCTGAAACGTAAAGATATTTTTAAAAATTGTGGGGGGAGGGTAAAATTTTTTATGATCATAATACTTTACCCTTATTATTATATATGGTGTGGGAAAGTGAAATATGTTAAGTAAATAACACAAGATTAAAAATTGAATATGCAAAAAAAAGTCATGATCTATCACTATACATATATGTGTATAAATTAGAGAGAATTATTTACTAATAATTACTTAAGGTCAAAAATATTTCGATATATTTCCCTTCAATTTAGGGCTGGGGGGGGGAGGGCGAGACGCAGCAAACAACATTAAAAAAAGGTGGCGCGAACAAAAGGTTGGGAAAAACTTGGCTAGACAATGAAAGTAGCTTTTTCGGTTTCAGAACTCAAATATACAAATGAATGTGTAGTAGTAAAATGTTTACTAAAGAGAAAATGTATTTAGGCTTAAAATAAGTATCCCTCCTCTTCTAAAATTATAATCTCACTAGTACTTTAAATAGCCAGAGTATCATGCTGAAAATTAAATAGAGACCAAGCTTCGTCATGAATCAGAAGCGTATTTTTTTTTTAAATTTAGGATGCTGTTCATATTTAACATAAAAAATTATCGTTATTTTATAGAATGTCTGTAAAATAAAAAAAATTTGATTATTTTCTAATTTAAGTAAAGAACGACCGGCATATCTTAATTGTGGAAAATGAAATTAGTCTAAAGACAGGAGACTGTT
>JAAAKE020128127.1:0-11787 GCA_010014785.2 Anisolabis maritima
AAATAGCGAATTCGAAATTTTTTAATTTTTGAGACATAAAGAGACAGACTTGCATACAGTAACGAACAAACGATTTTCTCAATTTATTATTTCTTTTCTTGAAACAGAATAATTTTAAAAAATATACAATATTTCCGTTGATTTTGAATTATTTTCTGATCTCAAAACGTTCTTTATAACAGTAATACGTAGCCCGTTTCAAGATTTTTAGATTCGCGATAAGAAAATTTACAAAAAAATAACAAATAAATCATTCTAAGATATATTCTCTTTCTCTCTTCTCTTCTCTTTTTAGGCACTTTTGAGTTCAAATTTATTTTAAACAGTTTATTTATGATAGAAAAACATACTCGCAGATATCGAACATAATATTCTCGAACACAAGTACAGGTCCGGTTGAACCCAGAATTGTCAATGGTTGTCCTGAGAAAAGACCATAACCCAATCCGCAAACGAATCCAGAAATCAGAGATTCCATAGCAGCCATATTTTGATCAGTAGCCTGACCAAGAAGACCTCCAAATGTAATGATAGGAGAAAGACAGGCGAAGTATAGAAAAATCCAAGAAGCTACACTTTGAAGTGAACAGGCATCTCGAATATCAGACCAATACCTAAAAAAAAATAAATACTTATTTAGTTTCTTGTGTTTAAAATTTAAAAAAATGAAAAATCAGGATTATGTCAAATCAAGCATAATCATCTTGCACAAATTGGTTTGGTTCTCTCTCATAAGGATAGTCACTTAGACCTTAATCAGAAAATAATTATGTATAGCCTTCATTTTGGTTCCTTCCTCTGGATATGCCAATGGGTAATGTTGCATTTTTTAACCTAATAAATCGAACCAAAAAGAACTGACCTAGGGTACCAACCCTAATAGAGAATTTTTTCATCAGTTAATAGAAATGAGTGAATTATCTATAACTATTCCACTAATGGAAGAAAATGGGATTAAGGGGTTTAGTTTTGCAGGTTTACTTATCAAATGGAAGCATTCTATTGGGCCCTCTAACTCAATTTTCGACTATTTATGGGATTTATGGGATAGTTTACTCTCTCTCTCTCTGAACCACTCAATCTCAAAATTCTTTAGTAAATGAATCTATACATTTAGAGTTCGGTTTATCTTAGGATTATTCCTACATCTTCATCTCTGGATTTCCGACAAAGATAATATGAAAAATAAAAAGTCTTTTTTGTGAATGTGATTTTATTTTATCCTTTTGAATACAACGTTTTAACAAATAATTGGGCCTTCTTTCCGTCTCTCAAGTTTTAAAAAATCAGTCTTATACAATATTTTTTGTGCGCTATTTGTAATGTGGGATAAAAGACAACTTTTAGTGTTCTTTTATATACATATTCATGGATATCTTAAGTTGTACTCAAAAAAAAGAGTGAAATAAAATCACAAGAAATGGTGCTACATTTTTTTTCATTTTTAAAATTTTAAAATTCCTACCTTCAACTACCGCTTAAATACTTAGAACTATAATATACTTTAAGCTTTAACTGCAAAATACGGGCCTTGTAATCCCATCAAATGAAATTGGACAACCTCTATCTTTGGTTTCATTTTAATAAATATAATAATTAGAAGAGCTACATGCTTTTCAAAATCATCAAATTTCATAATGTTTTACGTATTAGTATTATTTTTCGATTTCATAAAGGTCTCTTAATTATCCATTAAGACGAAACAAAAGATACAGATTGTGTTCCATTTAAGGGGAGAGTATATTTCTTTGAATACATTTACAGTTCTAAGTTATTAAAATTTAAAAAGTAAAAAATACTTAAGGATTTTATGAACATTACCAAGGAACTTTTCTTTGAATATCATGGACCAATCCTCCGAAACATTTCCCACTTCTTATAAGCCCTGACTCCTGACGTCTTTTTTCTTCTTCGTTTTCCTCATCTTCATGCGTCGAAGGCGTTTTCTTTTCCGGTCGCCGTCTTTGTTCCTAGAAAATATTTTTGAGTAAAAAAAATGCTTTTTCAAATAGTCTCTAATATTATTTAATACTTGTGAAGGAATGGCCGGAGGAGGCTCAATCCTTATGCTAGGATCCCATTCTCCAGGAGGCAATACTGTCACGGAATCGAGAAATTCATCCACAGCCGTTAAAATATGATGTCGATTTTTCGCACGATATGCAATTTCGGTAAATACTTCATCGGTCATTATAGTTGCCATAGCTCTTCCTACTTCGTGGAAAGAAGCGCCGGGTTTAATTGTGTTTGTACATTTAGAAGATTTATTGTGACCATTTGAGTTTGAATTTGCATCCGGAGGGTCTAGAGTTACAATTGTTGATTTATCTTCATTCACTGACGAAGATTCATTTACATTTCCATTTGGATATTGAGAATGTTCTTCCTTTAAAATAAAAGTTGAAAAAACATCATCATAGATTCTGAATTTGAAATTGAATTACCGAAATACTTACAGATGGACCTAATAAGAGGAAAATGAACCTCGTTGGTACAGGAACTTCAGCCAAATCTCCTAAAGGGACTGCTTCTTTTAATCTTATTAAAACACACAAGCACTTTTCCAAAAAATCAACTTCGCCAACTAAAATGTTGCTTGCTTCTGCACCAGCAGGAATTTTGCGCATCAAATGAGTATTTGTCTGTGAACAAAAAGTTAGCGAAATTTAATATATTGAAATTAATTGAAGAAATACGAATACTTGTCTCGAATTACTTCTCGGTCTCGATTTACTTAATATAGCTTAGGCCATCGTTCCCACCTTTGGTCGTCCATGAGAAAATTTTGATGATCCGTACCGCCGTTCTTTCTTTTATGTATGGTTTTAGATGTAAAATGTTAATGCCTACACATAGATATATACATTTTCGGTTTGTATATTGTAAGGGCGCAAATATAGAGCATTTCTAATTAATAAATGAAAATATAATGATCATTTTTATGAAGGTTTCAATTAAGAGCCAAGCAGCTGCAATATATTTAGTGGCCCGCAAAATTTTAAATTTTGGTTGATGAATTCCAAAATGTTGGAGACCGCTGCCTTAGGCTCTCTTTATATAGATGTAAAGTCCTATGGGGCACCAGGGCGCCGAAAGCTCTCATTACTCAAAGGTAAATAAAATAAAAATGTACTAAAAAGAGAGAGATATATAAAATTGCAAAAGGTGACAAAAGGCCATTCATTACACTAATTAAATAAGAAAATTAAAATTTTTGAAAAAATTTCTCTCTAAATTTTGAAAATTCATAATTTAAATAAATTTTATTGCTTAGAAGGGGAAGCGAACCCCTGACATTTGGAACGTGAAGCGAGATCTCTGCCTCTGTTTTAAAAGGCATGCTCGAAATTTAGGAACAAAAATTCAATTAATTTTTTCCTTACTTGTACTATCAAATTTAATAGCACTTCTAAAGTTATTTGAATTTTTATACTGTAATAAGTCCTTTCTCAGATAAGAAGCTAACGCGATTTTATAAAAATTGAAAAGCATTCGAAAAATGTTTACTTCATTTTTAAGAGCTAGATATATTTTGTTGTATTAAAGAAATAAATGTAAAAATATTTTAATAATGAGGAGCATTAAAATTAAAATTATATAATGAATTTATACTTTATTTAAGAATTTATCTTAAGTCAATGAGGGCCTTTCGGGAGTCGCACCCACGTCTTGCCGTAAGAAATTTAATCTATAAGCACCTCTTCAATGGTTTAAGGCAAGGGTTTTCAAATTGTGGCCCGCGGGCCGAGAGCTATCTTCTTCCGGCCTGGATGTGAATAAATAGAGACAGTTAGGTTCTAAAATACCCTAATTTATCTCCATTTTTGGGAATCTCTATGACCATACTTTATGGGCAAATATATCTGATGAACAAATCGCTTCTTGTAATTGGCGAAAATAATTTAAAACATATAAAGTAATTTGGTTGACCCTCGCTCTATTTCTGCTTTGTCAATCCCCAAGAAAAAAAAGTTAGGACACCCCTTGTTTAAGTAATTCACATTGAGTACGAGAGTAGAGATGAAATTTTTTTCGAAATTAAACCGCTACTTCCGTAAATCGGATAGAATTCATCATGGAGGTTGTGGGTTCAATTCCCCCGAGAGACTAAGATAAAATCTAAAACAAACATATTTAAAGTTTCACCTTATGATATCCGTCAGAATCCAGATGCCCGCCTGAACTGTTTCCATTTCTTGATAAGGAATGTCCGCTGGCCGTTCTTTTCATTCCTACAACACAACTTTATATTAATGTCCAATAATATTTTTGTAAAAATAAGTATAGCTAGGTAATGTCCTAAAAACAAAATCAATTTCTATTATTTCCATATTTCTAATTTTCTAAAAATTTCTAATACTTTTTGTTAATTGAGCAAACATTTTCTCTAAAAGCGATTATTTTATAACTATACAATAGATAACTAAAAAAATTTAATCAAAATTTATTATTATTCAGAAAATTGAATTTTTTTTAAAGAAATTCTGAAAATATTAATATATCCGCCAGTAATAAGGAATGAAAACTTTTGTTTATTAATTTTGATAAATTATCTATTTAAACCTCAACATGCACAGTCTTTAAAGATATTTGATGAGAGTAGGACTAGGATAAGGAGTTTACCAGGAGAGTGGAGTTTAAGCAAAGGAGTGACGGATACTCTGCTCTGGCCGGCACCATCGGAGGCGCTAGCACATCCGGGATGGTCCTGCTTAACTCCGAGGATTTTCACCCTCATCACAGATTCATTTTTGTATGGTCTTGGATAGGATCTCATTTCAGTACCATTGGCCATCAGAGAGACTTAATAATATAAACAAATCACGCACACACACAAACACATTTTCAATAATTCATTCGTGCATTTGTGTAACTAAATTAAATTTTTTTAATTAAAAGGAAAGCCACAAATCATTCATGCAAGAGAGAGATAGTCATGCAGACTACAGATTTCTTAATGATTCCTTAAATTCCGCCTACGTCCTAAAATAGAAGTTTTGTTTTTTGAAATCGAATACCTGAAGAATTTCGGATCACTGGCCAAATCATCCGATTGTTATAACTAAGAGAATGAAAAACCAAAATTATTTCAAAAAAAAAAAAAAAAAAAAATAATAATAAATAAAATATAATTTTTTAATAAAAGGAAATTTTGATAAAAAATTTTAATTATATTAATATTTTGAGGAAGTTTAAAAATACCCAGAGTATTATTAATGCTTTGATTTATGTCATTTTTAATTCTTGGAAATTTATTATCGGGTTACCCATTCGATTTATTAAAAGGAGCTCAGGTTTTTTTGATTGTTATTATAACATTTTGCTACTTGAGTACCCCGAATTATTCGTTTAGTCTAGGTTGTCAAGAAAGGATTTTTACTCTCTAATAGAGCAGAGTTTCCCAATCTCTTTTGTATTTAATGAACCTTCACATCCCTTAAAAAATGTATATAGTTTGAATAATTTTTTATGGTAAGACTGCCGGATTATTCCAGTATATATTTTAATAATTATTAATTTCATTTACTTTTCCTCAAATTCCCAACAATGTTTTTTTTACACCCTTGGGGAGAATATGTTTCGGATTTTTTTTGTTCGAACTATAATTTGGTCCCCATCATATTAAAACCTCAATAGAGCCTTTCCATATCATGTGGATTAAACCATTAATTAAACAAAAAAAAAAAAAAAAAATGTTCAAATTATTTTTTTTATACAAAAAAAGGAAGTAATTTTTTTTAATTATAGCCTACTAGTCTACTTCCAAAGTGTGCTTGCTATAAGAAGAAAATACTGCAATTATTTAAACCAAAGCTAAAGGAAGCTATCAGTTTCAAAAATTTACTATATAATATAAAATAACTTTAATTTTATAAATTGGAAAAATGAATATTAAATTCATATATATACCAGGATACAACTTTATTTGCAAAGAATAATAGCGTTTCATGTATAACTCATATCATCAAAGCAATATTCCTTTAGAGGTCGTGTGAAAATGTTGATCATATGCAAATTTTGGATGGAATTTTAGTTATCGAATAATCTATTAATTAGGACATGTTTGAAACGCAGATTTCCCTGCATTTTGGATTAAGTTATGGAATCTAATAAAGCTGTCAATTTTGGCTCCGACCTGAATATTTATGATAATCATTTTTCGTATGAAAATTTCATATTTAAATATTAACAATTATCAATATAATTTTATAATAAGAACTTTTTGAGGTGAATTTGATTTTTGGCAGTCTTCCTGACGAATTTGGGAATGAAACCAATTTCTCAAAAGGCTTTAATAACTTTATTAAAATTATTACTACTACTTTAATATTTACTATAAATAGTTAAGTTTGGCTTTTAAAAGTTTTTATTATAGTGTATCCAATGGCGTAGCAAAGCTTGATCCATCTGAGCTTCCCTTGAATTTTTTTTACCTTTATGTAGGCCAAAAACCAACCAAATTCCCACCCCTCCCCCATCTTCTCTCAAGTTATACCTATTATTTTTAATTTTTCTCTTAAGAAATGAATTTTGTGAACATGTCATTCGGTTATAGATTTACAAGGTTATAGGGATTACATATAATTTACTACATATAATACATAGAAAAAAAATATTTTCTCATTTTAATAATCGGGGTATTTTTAAGTTAATTACAATTAAAATATATAAAATCAGAATACTTTTTACAAAAAAATTAATTGGATTATGTAAAATAAGGGAACTAAAATATCGTGTTTTATTTGTATATCTATAGGGGTTATACAGCAGGGGATTTACAACAGAGATACAAGACAATTTATTGTAGGCACATCCAAATAACAAATCTTGAAGGTAATTACTAATCAATAGAAAAATGAAGGAAAATAATTTTCATAATGTTTATGAAAATTATTTTTTAATATAAATAAAAAGGAAAGTGTCGGAAGAAAGAACAAAATGCAGGCTTGAAGGCTGTAACGACAACAACGTACCACAAGAGATGGAAATTACAAACAAGACGAGACATTTATATAAGTTATAAATAAATAAAGGGCTGCTGGATGAATGAAAGTATGAATGAAATGAATTTGAGATATGCGAATGTTTTTTTTTTTTTAATTTTAATAATTTCATCATTGATGATCATGATATGGTCTCAATTATTCAAATGATTTATTCCTCCATTTGATTACTATAAGGAATATAACTAAAAATTTTATCTAGTACGAGAATAACTATTTCTATTTTTACGAAGAAGAGCCAATAAGAATTGGAATTTTAAATGAAATAATTTTTCTTCATATGGCACAAATATCTTAATGTCCTCAGAAAAGAATATTTTCTAATAGGATACAAGCCTGCTTCAAGTTCATGACTCTAAGCTTCCTGAGAAAATTAACTAATGATAAATCAGAAAGGACAAGACAGGACTTTATAAGTAGATAGGGAGAATGACCCAAAATACATAATAAATAAAAATGTATTATTTTATGAACTGAATACTTATAATATAACTTAGAGGAATTAATTAGACTTTTAGTAAAAGAAAAAATCATCTGGCTTAATCTGAAGATGGCGGGTCGCATTTTTAGAGTCCACAGGCCACACTTTGGTAACCCCTGCTCTAGATCTTAGAGACCAAATATTGTAAAAAAAAATGCCATTCATCTCTTTCCCCCAAATATACTGTAACGTATTTTTGGTTTAAGCAAAAATTTTTTGGGTTCCTTCAATTCAAATCAATTAGTGACCATTGTAGTATCAGTATATATTTTCCGTTGGTCGCATCTTGATACAGTAAAATTTTTGAAGTTTCTAGAAAGTTAATATATTTAGGCTATTTCTAAATTATAAATTCACTAGAAAAGGCCCTTTAGGCCAACGCGAAACTTGCGTTCCCATATTAACGTCACTGCACTTCTATCCCTAGTTAATGCAATACTTTTTATTAAAAATATATTTTCCTGGATAATTATTGACTCTTCCTCGTATTTTCGCACATCTATGAAATTCAAGAACAACTATATTTTTATCAAGCTGAAAAAAATTTTGAATTTGTGTTTGATACAAAATAGGCAAAAATATAAACAAATTCCTAATTTCAAGATGAAAAGATGTCTTATTTCAAAAGTATCATAATGCTTTTGAAAGCATTTCATTTTAAAATCTGGTGTCTCTTTGGTGCCTTTTGCTTACCGCAATGTTAATTTCGCGCAGAATGTTTAAATATTTAAACCTAAAAGCATTTGAAATAGTAAAACTCTAGTACTATAATAACATAAAACCAAGAGAAAAAAATTAATAAATAAAATAAAAAACGGTATTTCTCGCAGACCAATTTTTTAGTTAAAATTAAAAAAAATAAAAAAACTAAAACTTTCTCATTTAATCTCTCCTTCCCCCACTCTTCTATCTAATTCCTTGCAATATTTTATCATCAGGCACAAATATATATATTAAAAGAATAATTTCGTTTTTTTTAATTTCCAAAGTTTTCGCGAGATAAAAATAATAGTGTTCTGGAGCGATGATTAAAAAAGGAATGCTATGATACATATGCATGTAAGGGCGGACCTGGCACCGCGAGGAAGGGCCCCCCGCCCTTGGACTCCTTTGAAGTTCCCAATGGAGATCCCTCTGTTGCTTGAGGAGAACTTCCGCCTCCTTGATTTGTTGACGACTTCTCTGCCTCTTGAAGACCTAAGAGACGCTCTCTTTACTTGTTACTTTACTTTTTATTATATACATTACATTAAATAAACAATCATTAAGCAAAGAAAAACAAAGCCTGACCCACAACTTCATGCATGCATCCAAAACAGAAGTTGTATAAATAGAAAAGAAAGAAAATAGAAACAAGAAGAATTTTTTTCTTTTTATAATTTTTTCAAATATTTTATTTACTGAAACACGTTTGCCTTTATTTATTTTGTTAATTCCCTCTATTTGTTTGCTTTTTAATTAAAAAAAAATTTAATTACGAGGAGGAAATATTGAATAGCTTGGCTAAAATCACACTCGATAGCATTTTATTATTAAACATAATTAAACAATGTTATTCTTTTTCTTTCATCTTTGAATAAGTCTTTTCTAAAGAAGGGAATCGTTTCGAACAAAATTGATTCGTCATCATCACTCACTTGTAGAGTGTATGTAATTATTGCCCCAAAGCTGTTAGGGAGAATCGTGTATCATACACAACAATGCAATGTAAACATATATATTTTCTTGATTACAGTGAGTATCTTGTGCCATGAGAGTCTATTTGAATTCTAAACTTCCCACATCAGACTTCACACAGCAATTTGCTTCTATAAACAATTGAACATATTTTTGAGAAGACTTCACAATAAATTAATAAGGGTAGTGGAGATCTAAAGAGAGAGGAGGGGGAGGGGGTTTGAAAAATTTTTTCGGTATTGCAACTTCAACTTTTACTTATCCATTAAAAGTATTTTTTTTTTTTGCCATTTCAGATAAGTATCAATTTTAAAGTTTGTTCAAATTAAGTTTAACGATAAAACAAAGTGTGAATGTGATTTTAATCTAGATAACTGAGAATTTTTTTACTTCAGGTAGTTATAAAATTTCATTTCATCCATCATCATCATTATTATTAAACAATTCGCTTCAAAATAAAAAATAAAAAAATATAAAAATAAAAAAGTTAAATTTTCAACAAATTATTTAGTAAATACTACATATTATGGCTGCCTAATATTAATGAGGCAAAAGTGCTTTTTATATTGATATTTATCGCCATTCTGAAAGATTTAGATAATAAAAAAGAAAAAGAGCGGACGAATTCTTACTTTTTGTAGAGGAATGACTCCTGCCGATTTCCGCAATCGACCGAATTAATGGCAAGTGCCTTGCATGTAAAGGATGTCGTTCATGTAAATGACGATGACGTCGTAAAAGTGCCTGGCGTACTTGTGCCACAACACCCAGCTAAAAGACAGAGCAAATCATTAACTCGATAAATACATCACAAAAACCTAGCCATATGGAATTAATACGATGAATATTAAATATGGATGGAAATTTCCATTCACTGAGAAGAAATAAATGGAAATGGGCATTTTTTACGTTATCTAAAAATGTCCAGGAAGTTTGGCATCCATTTATTTCTCAAATTCATAAATTATGACAGTATTATTTAAACAAGACAATAAAAAAGAAGTAGGAGAAAGAAGAGTAAACGACTTGATATGGATCAATGTTCTGTTAACAAATATTCAATATTAATCTGATGATATGCGCGGTTCGTCTCTTCAAACATCAAGAATTACAATAATTAATATAAAAGATGTTGACATTATACGACATATATATTTTTTATTTAAAAACTGGGAACCGAACCTAGAACCTTCAAGACAAACCCGAGAGAAACGCGTTCTTTCTCAAGAGTTCTTTCTGGATTCGATTTCCGAGAAAAGATAATTCTTTTATATTTATTCTTAAAATAAATTATTTTTAACTATCCGAGATGGATGAATTATTTTTCTTTGTATTGAGTTAAGAAAAATTACCTTATCAACCTGAGCCTCTGGTAATTGACCTGCCTGGATCAAGGCCTCAATAGCCAAATCAGCCACCTGCTCCAAAGTGGTTGCTTCGAGATCAAAAAGTAATACTGCTTTCAAGAGTAGGCTTCGAAGTTCCAAGAGAGAATGCAGAGACAAAGCAGCCACGTGGGGTTTACTCCAGCGATGTCCTCCCTCCTCTACATCCTCTTCAAATTTTATCCACCTGTCAAATTATAATTTCCTTTAAAGGTCGAACTAATTAATAAAATCAAGAACAACAAAAAAGTACCCCTCTTGGAAAATGTCAAGAAAAAGTCTAGATAATAAGAGCTGTTTTCAAAAATCCAATAATAATTTTATAAATCATGTAGCTATATTAAATTTGAATACTATTGTAGAATTATTTTGGTCCATTAAAATCATTAGTTATTCTAATAATAATTTATAGATCATAAAATTTAATAAAAGCATTATGTTAAAGTTAAGACTTAAATAATATTCACAATATGCACAATAATCTCACTAAAAAATTGAATCGAATGCATAATGTATTTGAGCAGCCAAGGAAAAAAATATATTTATTAATTAAATAAATTTTTATTTCATTTGCAAACGTCTAGAGTCCGGCTGCAGACTCACGACCTTTATCCGGAATTTGCAATTTCTAGAGCAAAAAATTCGGATTTTTATAAAATCTCCTATATACCTATATAACTTTTTATACTGGAGCTTTGTGGCCTGCTTTAAGATGGAAAAGCAAATATATTAATTAATATACTTTTTTTTTTATTTAAGATCAACTTAAAGGCTTTTCTCAAACGAATTCATAGAATCAGGTGATTATTTCATTTCATTTCAATCCAGTGAAATATAATCATCTTTTCTAAGGGCTATCAATTAAGCTGATTTTAGCTTCATTAAAATTAAATAGGCTGCAATTTAATAAAAGGTATCCTTTGAAAATGTTAATGATAATGTTTTGATATTTAAATTATCATGTACTGTATTGAATTATTCTTTTCAGGGGCTATTATATTTTTTTCTAATTGCGATGATTTATTGATAAATAAATAAATAATTTTATTTATGACCTGCTTAGAGGCACAAGTCGATGGCTAGGTCAAACCAAACATAAATACAAATTTATAAATTACATAACACAAAACAACAAACAATTAACAAAACAAAAAATACAAGAAAAAAAAAGATAGAAATGTATACTCATTAACAAATATCATGTTCATTCATTTCCATCGAAAGAAAAAGATAAAAACAT
>JAAAKE020128138.1:0-14667 GCA_010014785.2 Anisolabis maritima
ATGCAATAAATTGTTAAATCTATAGAAAAACTATAATAATTTCACAAAAGTCACTTTCTTAGGTCAATCAGCTTATGCGGCCTCTCTTATTGCTGCAGAATTTAAATGTGGCCTCTAATGGTAAAAAGGTTCCCCACCTCTGTAATATACAGTAACCTCTCAATACTTCGCGGACGACATCCGCCAAATTTATAAAAATACGCTGTATATATACAATAATATAGATATGAAAACCTAAAAGATTTCATTAAATCTGCTAAACTATAAAAAATGAATTTTATTTCATAATGTAGGAATAATTCCTGTTGAATCGATGGATGAAGAGGAAGTCGATACATCTTTGCAGTAACAATCTTTATTTTCTTTAATATTGAGAAAGTGTTATTTCATAACAATTGTCCTTGTTATTTCAAGAATAGCGAAAAGTTCTGTAAAGGATGGGTTATTAATAAATAGTACAGGGAGGATTTTAAAAGTTCAAATATACACTAAATAGATACCGTAAAAACTTCGTGGAAATTCACCTATCGCGGCCGGTCTCGGAACATACCTACCGCGGTAAACGAGGTATTACTGTATATTTAGGGTGTTTGGTAGAATGAATGACTCAATCGTTAGGTCTTATGGCTCCTAAAAACTAATATTTATTAACTGGCATGAGTCTCTCAGTTAGCGTCCAAGAGTGCTCTCGAATTTCATCCCAATTTGAGACATATTATTTTAGACACTTATATGATACAAATAATTTATTTTAGAATATATAATAGAGTTTTGCATCAGACTAAAGCAGCAAATTTAAGGACAATGTCTTTTTATATAAATGGCTTCTATAAAATATGAGTCAACGAAATATGCAGTATATTCAAACTTAACAAGAATGAACACCTGTATGAATGCCCTTTGAGAGACCATCACCTTCTGGGTGTTAATATGATAGTAATCGCAATGATGCTCTGTGTTAAAGTGGAATAGAACATACTCTTTTTTTAAGGGCTCTCTGAAGCTCAGGTCTTTTATTTGAAATGAATAATCTTTTTTCCTTCCATTAAAACACCGCATGTAAAAGCAAATGCTAAATAAAAAAATAATATATTATTTATTTTTTCATTAATATTCATGTTATATGTTAGTCTATATTTCTTCATAAATTTTAATACAATAATGATCTGTCTGGTAAACAATGAGATTGTTCCAATATAAATTATCCTACCCATGATATAAGAAATCTAAATTTCTTACGCAACTATCTACATATATGTATACAAGCATAACTGTATGGATTTTTTTGATAACATAACACATCGATTTGAAACACAATATATCATTCTTATTTTATTCCAAATATTCTCCATCGGAAGCTACAACCTTTGCTCAGCCAATACACGGATCCTAGGCTGGTAGAAATGAATAATCCAATTTTTTCGTTATATTTGTACACACAATTTATATATATATATATATATATACATGAAAAAGTTTGTATAAATATGCATTATTCTCTTAAATTTTGCACAGAGAAAGAATTTGTTGGGAGAAATGTCGTAGAAATCATTTGAATATCATTTTGTGAAATTTTATTTATTTGAAATGATAAGATTTTAATTTTTTAACGTCCACGATGGCAAAAAATAAAGGCACACACCACACTTAAAAAATACAATTGAGTTAAACTTTTGACTGAGATTCTTTCTATTCCAAAAAATAAGAAAATTTACCACAGGAGATGGATAGCCCAGCGAAGACTGCGCAGCTAGTTATTTTATAAATCTCAGGATGCCAACGTCTTTATTAATGATAGCCAACTCGAATCCCTTAAAAAACAAGAGAGAGAGTGAAAAATCGATTTGATAATCTATGATGGGAAGAAATCTTTTTAAAAAAATATGAAATTATTTTTGTAAATGGGCCGATGAATTCCTTGTGGTTTGAGAAAAGAGAGATAGAGAGGGTTCAACTCTCTCCCTCTCTCATATCTCCATAAGAAGATACGAATCTTTCCCGTCTGGTGTCTGTCGGCGCGCGCGAGAGAGAGCAAAGAATGCAGCAGCATCCATTCCCTGGACCAATGCATCTTCGAGAGACGGGTGGCGCCAACGCGATGGGGGGTCATGACCCCTAAACCTCCTCCCTCTTCATCCCAGAAAAAAAAACAGATGTTCCCCGACCCTACGGCACCTATTCAAAATTAATTAGGACTAAGTAAACGATAATAAAACAAAATAGATCTAGCACGCTCGCTTTTGGATAACTAATTAGAAAAAGAAAAAAAAAAAAAAAAAACCAAGTTTATATTTAATCGTTATATGACTTTTTAGATTAGATTTCGTTGGGTATTTTTATTAATTTCTCTCAAAATAATTGTCGTATACAAATCTTAGAGTTTGAGCAGTAGCGTAGATTTTTTTTGTATGGCAGCAAATGGTTCTTATTATAAATTCAATTTAAATTTATTTTTTTTTTGTAATTTTTTTCATTATTTTATTAAAAATTTGGATTATTTTTTCAATTTTTTTCTCCTCTGAGTTTGATATTAAATTCTTTCTCTTCTTTAGCATCTCTACTCAAGCTTTTTCACTCCCACTCTTTTCATTATTACAATTATGCTTTTGAAAAAGTTAATTGAGATAAATCAATAAACTTCATTCAGAAGTATCATGGCTTCAAAAAGCCTAATTACATTTCATATTTAACAAATCGGACTAAATTTGACAATATCCTAATAAAAAAATAAAATGGGATATATTTCAAGAATTATAGAATAATAATTTTGATCTTTAATTTTTAATTTTCGAATGAAACTCGACAGGTTTTTTTTTTTTTTTTTTTTTCAATGTGTAGAGAATTTTATTTTTGGGAATTAAAATGTGAAAGTTCTCACACAGTGAGAAAACTTAAAATGGGTTTCAGTGGGTGGTGGAGCCTCTCTGATTATTTGTGCCACCCGCTGTAGGCAGAATTTGGATAAAAACAAAAAATGTCTAATTTTAAGGTAATAATAGAGAAAATATGCGAAAAGGTTGAACATTTTATTATTTATTAAGATGTAACTTGATTTTTTTTTTATGTCCAAAATCCTTTCTCATTTTAAATAGCCAAAAAGAAAGAAAGAAAAAAAGGTCTCGGAGATTCAGAAAAAAAAAAAAAGAGGCAATCACCCACCGAAGCGGGGGCCTTTAAAACAAACAAGGGAATAAATTAACCATTTAAGGGGTGCGTGCGGTTTAAAAATTTGCATTAATTATATCTACTGTGAAAATTACTTTCTAAAAAAAAAAAAGAGAGAGAAAAAAAAAAAGAAGAAACAAATAGCTAACAAAATAACCATAAAAATAAAAAGAGCATGCATTAAATTTGGAGGTCTTAAAATGTGACAAAAATTTTAATTTAATAAATGAAATTTAACACGTTTTTTTGTTTTTTTTTTTTTTTTTATTTAATTCATTTTCTCTCCGTAAGAGAGGGGATTGATTTCATTCCCATGTCAGTTGAAAGTTTAGTTTGCCAGGAATGGTCCAGTTATTGAGATACTCAAAATTATGGACCATAATGGGCATTAGTTGATTTATCAAAATAAACCTCGTGATTTTGTTTCCACAACAAAATCGTTCAAAATTTCAAAAAAGATGCAACATTGTTGCTAAGTTGAAGTTAAACATGAAATAGACGTCTAAATTGAAAAAAAAATAAAAATATCATTATAAATATGTGAAAACCTTACGTTTTTGTTGTCAGAGTTTGTATCAAAATTGAATATTTACATCCTAATTACAGTGTTAGATAATCATATTTTATAGCGAATTATAGCGCCTGGCAACGTCGGAAATCGAGCGATATAGCGGTAGTTTTTATTTAAAGACAAAATCCCTCAACCCTAGGATCTCCCGTACAGAAGGCGACATCCTAACGACATCCACGGAATTTTTTCAAAGTCGCACTAAGAAAAAGGAAGTTGACTTGGAGGGAGAAAAAAAGAAAAAACTAATCCAGATCCCGAAATCTTAGCTGAAAACATTCTCATTATCATATTTTCACTACGTGATATAGGGAAAGTATTGTAATCGTTCAAAAATTCGATCTCGAGATTTTGATTGTTCTTGACGTTTTGAATATCACTGAGTCTAAAAATATCATTTTTCCAATTATGTTTGATTGTTAACTCGTAGATCAATCAAATTTTACACAAAATCGTAGATCTCTATCAACTTTTGGGCTATTTCCGGCAACAGGCAGTGGCAATTTTTTCTAAAAATTGAGACAAATCAAATACGATTGTACTGAAGCCAATCAAATGCTGTATACTTATTTAATATAAAAATCGGAGAACACGATTAAAATTTAGTTCATTTCTGGCAAACACATCGTCCGTTAATTCTTATTAAGTGGTGAGTGGTTATATTATTCGTAATCCAAGAGAATATTGTTTATTTCATCCTTAAAAAGTGTCAAGTTTTTCACGAATACATCATTGAAGCTTACCGTAATCTAAAAGGAAAGCTTCATTCAAATCGGTTGCTAACAAATATCTATCTGATTTATTGGCAATATCTTGTAAGTGAGTATTGCCACCCTCCTAAAATCAAATTCACAAAGAAAGAATCTTCTTCATATCGATCTCGCTTTTTATTAGCTCGAATTTTTGACCTCCTTATGACCTTGAGTCACATAAATATGAAGGGAATGCCAATTTCGAAAGAAATAAGAAGGGGGAAAAAAGAACAAATCGAAAATAATATTGTTTCTAATAAAATAGAACTCGTCCTCCAAACCCCTTAATAAAAGACACCCAACAAAATTGGGGTGTCATGTCAGATATAAATTTTATCCTCTCTTTGTGTCAGGTTTTACACTTTTATTAGAATTTTTCTTTTCATTTTAATAAAAACAAAATTGGATATGAGACGGGGATAAATGTATTTCTTTATTGAAATTATTAGTCCAACATTTCGGTCTTGTGTATTAAGAATTAGGATTAGGCAAAAGTTTCAAAATATTTAAAAAAAAAAAAATATTCTACCTTGAACTTAGGTTTTTATAAAATTTCATATTTAAGCTTCAGGCATTTTTAATCTCAATGTGATTACAATCCACCTCAAAAGAATAAAGAGCTTATTGATATTTATAACAGAGAAAAATTTCAAAAAAATCCCTTTAACAAAAATGTAATTACTAACGACTATGGAGAAATATTATGGCTGTATGAAGTATAGAAGTTGAAGGGAGAATACTGGGAGAAAAATAAAAATAGTCAACAAAGTTGCAACACTTTCCCACCATTTTTAGACATCGCTAACAATATCCTCTAGGAATATAAGATGGCTGCTCTTCAACCCTCGTGTTAAGTTAATTTTTATTGTTATATTTTTTATTTTAATGCTGTTTGGATCAATAAATTGCCTTTTCATTAATCTCAAATATTATATTAGCTAACAAATAAGGACGAAATCTAAATAGGCTATAAAGAAAATTTTAGATAAGCTTGGCCACAATCTGAGGGACTTGGTTTCGATTCCCGACTGCGACACATTTTTTTTCAAGTGTAAATTAATAAAGATTAATTCAATTTTTAAAAAAAATAAAAATTATTTCACTGATAAGTAACACTTTTTAATTTGAATTTGATTTTAGATTTCAATATCTGCTCTGTAACGGACTTGACGTAGTTGAATAAATTCACCTCCATCTGCAAAAATATATTCACGAAATATTAAAAAAGAAATATTTTCGGGTCTTGAAGAAGGATGTGATTTGTCGACTAAAAATATAAATTATTTTTATTTTTCTCCTAGCTTTTATTTGAGTTTTTTTTTTATTATTATAATACATAACTTTCATTATTAAATGTTTAATTTAACTTTTTTTGCCATCTTATAGAAACACTTCTCACTTAGCTTTACAATACAATGTAACGAAAAAATAAATAAAAAAAAAAAATTGCTGGTCCCACTGTCACTCACCTTCTCGAGTAGTTATTGATATGCCCCTAGCCTTTGCAGCAGGGATTGAGACCTCACGCTCTAAGGGGCAGTGATTTGCTTCTCATACTGAGCGACAACAATTAATTTTAAAAAATATTAACGGAGTCTAAATGTCCTCAGATATCGAAAAATACTTAAAAAAAAAAAATAATGATGATATTCTAACATAAAGAAAAAAAAAGAAAGTCAAACTTGAAAAGAAAAATAGATCCACATAAAAAAAAGGGTAAAAAATCATTTAAAAATTAAATTCTGATTGATTGCAATGTGGCTTTAGTGGTCAGCAGCAAAAAATTAAATCGTCTATTGACTTTGTGACGTTTGTCTGAAAATAAAAAAAACGATTCTATTTTAAAAGATACTAAAAATAGAGAAATAATTTTTTTTAAAAGTTGTTGAATATATTCGTTTAACTAAAATAAAAGCGTGGGGCACTCACTGAGTAGGACAATAGGAAATTATTTTCCTTTGTATTTAGTGACTTTTTAAATTTAATTTATAAATTTTCAAGAAAATATCAGAATAATGACATGAGCTCTCCTTCTCTATATTACACAAAAGGAGAATGCTATTATAATAAAAAATAGCAGAAAATTCCTCTAATCGTAGTGGTTCAGAAATCGATTAAATTTAAAAGACAAAAGTTTTTTTTATCCTCCTTTTTGACTAGCGATTTTTTTTCTATCCAAAATGGAGCGGATATTCAATTACGTTTTTTCTCAATTTGCGCTTCGAAAATGTGAAAATAATAATACCTCCCTCTGTTAAGGGAGGCGGAGAGGAGACTATAATAATAATAAATTGAAAAACTAAATAAATGGATAGTAATTTGTCAAGCCTCTAAATAAATAGCTTCTCTCTCTATTCTTGTTCAAATAAAAAGAAATACGATTAAAATAAAAGAGGAAGGTGGGTCTAATCTATTTTTAATTGAAGCATATGCTTGCCGAGAAAGAGGAGAAGGCATTATGACCTCATTATCGACATGTTTGCTCTTCCTTTAAATGATATCTATTTAATATTAAATTTTAAAATTACTCTTCGTTTTGTTAATGGACTTACAAGAAAGATATTTAAATAAAAAATAGTGTTGAATGAAGAGCACATTAATAAAAAGCATAAACTCTATGTTTTTACGTCTATTTTTTATATTTTGGTCTGTTTTTTAATATTAGATAATATTTATTTGAATATTAGATATAGGAGTAGTTAGCTAGCTAGAAATTAATACAGGAGGAGGAGTTAGAGATAGGAAATAAAGTAACTCCACGGCTACAGCCAGAGGTCGGCTGGTTTTGAGGTTTGTGTCTCTGGACACGAAAACATCTCGGGTAAATAAACGGAAATCCCCGTTTCTACGGTTCAAATGAAATAAAATGGAATAATATTTAATTAAATTGAATTATTAATGATTAAAACAAAATCATTTTATATAACATTATGTAACAATGTAAATATTGTAGTATAATTCAAACTTTCACGAACAACATGACGACATTTTTTATTTTATTTTTATATAATAAATTAAATAAATAAGGTTTTTGGTTTTTTTTTTTTACCGCGAATGGAAAGTTTCCGATCCCTCAGGCCCTTGGGGGTATTTATTTTATTTCCCACATTATTTCACTAGGAGATGTTATATTGGGTTTTTTTGCTACAAGCCGGAGTCGAACTCGAGTCATGTGCTATCTCAGATTAATAATCTGCAGCTTATCCGCAGAGACCCTCGCCTCCCTTATTCGGTTAACTCGTGGTTCTCATAAGTAGTAATTAAATATCCGATAACAGATCAGGTTTTTTTAGGCATCTGAGGCCATTTACACTCCGTCCTTATTTAGTAGCCAATATAATTTAAATAAATTTTTGTTGCTTAGGACCTTTAGTATGTGAAGTCAGACCTCTAACTCTGCACTAAGGGACAGAGCAGATCAGGGGTTATTACATTTTATTCATTAACAATGAGTGGATCAACAATAGTCACATTATTATTAATTAAATCTCCGATACCAAATCAGGGGTTAATTTTTTATTCATTAACCAGCCTCCGCCTCGTAATTATAAATCTTTTCTACCGTTAATATTATTAATAAAATCATTCCTTTGGGGGAGTTAATTTGCGGCTGAGGATTTGTTTCTCTGACAGAGAGACAGACTCTCTAATAGGGATTTCCCAGTCCCACCAAGATATCATTTTCAGGGTCGTCAGAGGGTGCCATGCCATGGGGCGCTAATTGAATAAGAATAGCAAATGAATTTCGATTTGCATAAACAAATAATCGGAAAAGGGGTGTTGGTTGCAAAGCCAGCCAGCTAAGCTAAGCTAAGCAAGGGAGGGAGAGTTTAGTGATGACGTCGTTTGCAAATGCAATTGAAATTGAGACCAGAAAACACATTGTCACTCACATAGGGGAAGACTTATTTAGATAGAAGCCCTACTTTACAGACACCCTCTTTATAATTATGCTTAATATAAATATTATTATCAAATATAAAATTTCTCCCTTTTAAAATTTTAATTAAACTCTGAGTATTCTTGATGCTATCTTCTGAGCTATGAGCCGTTTATTTTGAAAGAGGTACAAGTTCACTTTTTATTCAAATGAGATGTGAAGATTTGCATTTAGAAAAATCGATTGCCGTTCTAGTAGCCAAAACAAATTTTATGTTTTAAAGTTAGAATTTATGTTTATTAATATTCTAAAGAAAGTTCTAACATCCAAATATTTTTTTTTTTTTTTTTTTTTTCGGTATCTGACGACATTTAAACTCCGTCCCTTTTTATTTATTTTAATTGGTAGGCAATATAATATAAATAAATTAGTATGTATGTTTGATATTTTCTTTTGAAATTAAATTGTGAAAAGCCCAGGTGATTGTTCTTGTTCTTGTTGTCAATGTATAGAGAGGGTGGGTGTTGTTCGTCGCCGGTGGCGCCTATCGTCTGGCCTCTTTCCTTTTCTTTTTCGATTTGGAATCTCAAACAATTAGAGCGGGTATTGTATAGGGGTGGGGGGAAGAAGAAAAAGAGAGAGAGATCGTGCCCTGACTGCAATCATCGCCGCCACCGCCGATGGCGCCCAGATAGAGAGAGAGAGAGAGAGAGAGAAAGAAGAGACCACCAAGCCGCGAAATTTATTCCAATGCCAATCAGAACGACCAAACCACTAAAACCCCAATTCCCACGGGCATTTCAAAAAAAAAAATGTTGAAGCATCATATAACTTGATCTGGGACTGTTATTTTTAGTGCGTTTTTGCATTCAGATATTTTCTAATGGTTCATTCGTTGAAATATGAATAAACATTTAAATACAAATAACACACACAAATCCTGATTCTTAATTAGAAGTTGAAAGTTTAAACGATGATGTATTAGCTCCTAAACTCTGGTTTCTTTTAAACCAGGTCTTGACAAATTTGTTTCACCTACCATCCGTTACATCTGAGAAAAATTTACCTGACATTGTTCAATCTAAATTATAATTAGAAGTCTAGAAAATTTTTCTGGCATCCCAACCACAAAATTTAGTTACATGATTGTACACATTGTTTAAGAAGCCCTCGTTTAAAAGATTATTTGCATCCTATTTTAAGAAAATTTCGCTCAGTTTAAAACTTGAATGAGAATCTGAGAGGAGCATAGCCAAAGCGAAAATATGGGATTTCCCCCCCCCCCCCCCCCCCACGCCGAACTGACAAATTAACATATATTTTTTTTGCTCTTACAAAAAAAGCCGAATGATTTAAAAATTCTTGCATCTTTGACCTCATCTCCCTGTCCTCCTTAAAAATCGCTCCTGGTGATATCCGGACTTATATTTATGATTTATTCTATATCATAATCTCATAACTACCGCACTACCGGCCCCCCCCCCTCCAAATTTAATACAAATTGGATTGGATAACAAGTATCGTTAATAATATAATTGTGATTATTTAAAAGTCTATATGGCCACAGATGTCGAAACTCTATATAAATTTTTATAAAAAATACTTTTTGAAATCATCTCTCCATCTTTTGAAAATATATTTCGTAGCTAAATTTATTTTATTTTATACAGACAGACTCTATTACAACAATACGTCATAAGACATTGCGAATTGTAGTTGAAATTGTAATTTTTTGTTTCTCTTTTTCATAATTTGATATTTGATGACTCACAGCATAATCAATTAGATTATATCAAATGGAATTATCATATATAGCAAACGCCGTTTTATTGGACACAATTTATAATAAAATACAATACACGCATCCTGGGTATTTATATTTTTACAAAACTATATATTATTATTAAAAAAAGAATACACATACAAATTATTTGAAAAATACATTGATCGTTGTCTGTATCTTTATGCCAATTTTCATATGTCGATTCTTTTCTTCTTCTTTTATGATGCTTCTGAAAAAAACCATAGGGCACTATGTTATGTTTAGGAAGTTGCTCGATTTCTCTAAAAACTAACATCAGAATTGGAAGCACTAACTCAAATTTGATTTGACAATAAGAGGATTATTTTTAAGTAATTGTTTAGGGTGTTTTGATTATGACCGATTGATAACGTTATCCGTGTGTCCAATATATAAAATAAACATACCTACATTTATTAAAAGGTATAAATTAGCCCCACCACGTTCAAAACTGGGAGATAGGCAATCCAAATAACTTTCTTACCTTTTCGTTCTCACAATTAATTATTTTATGCTTGAATATTACAGCAAATCTGAAAAGAAAATTTTCTAAATTAATCCATTTGGGTTACTTCATAAGAACCTCTAGCTTTCGTTTCTACTTTTTGCAAAAATTATTTTATGATTTTCAATGAATTCCATGGAATTTAAGAGAAATCTTTTAAAGATGAAAGAGAAATTTTCTGAAAAATATAAGCGTAGCATTTTACATGATAATTTTTTGTCTTTAACTTAAAGAGATCATATAACCCATATAATAAAAATAATAATGTTATTCAATGTTTTTGTTAACAAACAACGTTAGAAAGTTTCTTTGCTTTTCAATTTCTTTCTACAAGTGAATATACGTACATTTTCCCTAAATTAGTTTTTTTTTTTTTTTTTTTATTAATAAAATGGATATTTTGAAAAGGGGAATATGTTGTATATATTATCCGTATTCTCCCCTCTATAGGCGGGAAAAAAAATTTGTCAATCGTTATTGTGCGCTCCACACTCACTTTTTACTTCCATCTCTTCCTTTCGGCGACGAATCTTTTATATAATTGGCCTTGACATGACTTCTTCTCTCTTCATCCCCATTTGCAACTTCCGGATTTTCTCGAGGGATGGGGGGGGGTTATTATAATCTCTCTCTCTCTCTCGAGAGAGAGAGAGAAATCTCGGCAATTCTCCCTTCAAAAAAGCACTCAAACGTAAAGCCCAAAATGCAAGTGGTCGTGTGGTCACGTGTCGCTGGTCACGTGGCCACCCGCCATTGGCAAATGGCTCTCCCTCCCTTCGTCTATCCTTTTGTGTCATTTACAAGGACTCATCTCCCCCAACTCACATAAACACACCAAGTATTTAGATGGAATTAAACATGCACTTATGATGAAAATAATACGTAATAATACATTTTTAAGTTTACCGTCCATCCATGTGTATTGTAATTTCTTTCGGCCATGATAACTCAAAAAATAATTATTCGATTGTGTTCAAATTTTACACACATAATATATAGATAGACCTAAATACCAGGAACAAAAAAATTGAAAACAAAAAATATTTTTTTACTTAAATAATGATTATTTGTTATTTATTAAATGGTAAGTTAAGTTAAAATTTTTTGGTCCATGGTTGGAGATCAACGTCTTAATTATAACCATTAAGTTTCAAAATATTTAGTCCAGAGAAAATCGTAGTTTTAAATATTACCGATTCACTCCAGATTCAATTACTTCTCAAGCTGTTTCTAGGACTATAAATTTGTAAAGGAAAAGAGAAAAAGAAAAAACTGAGATATCATTTATTTAAAAAAAAAAAAGAGCGACGTTTCAGTCCTAGATTGAATGATGATGGTCCTCAACTAGGACCGAAACGTCGCTCTTTTTTTTTTTAAATAAATGATATCTCAGTTTTTTCTTTTTCTCTCTTCCTGACTGACCATAGTCTGCTTAATGATTCCTAGCTTTGTAAAGTTTTGTTCTTCTCTGATGGCTGGTTCCAGTAAATAAGCTAATAAAAAACAACACACACACATACACATACACACACACTCATAGACACATAAAGATTTTTTTTGTATTTTGGGGTACTTTTTGATTTGATTCATAAAAATATAATATTGAAAAAATTAAGTTTTATATGCTTTGGTATGTAATGAAGATGAGGATCCCGACCACCCGAAACGCTGACGGCGGACCTATATTTTAGAATCTATTAAAATCTAAAGTCCAAATGGCTTTTTGGAAAAATATAAAAATAAGAGAGAAATCTCTTTTCTTTTGGATTCTGAATAGAATTTACTCCCCCCCCCCCCCTCTTTTTTCCTGGACCATATTTATCTAGAAAATATTTGAATATAGTAACTACTCACTAAAAAGTATGAATTATTTATAATTGACAAGATGGAAATCTTCATTTATTATTGAAATAATACTTTTACTTTGCGACTATCTATAATATCTAGTGGAGAAAGTATTTCAATGGTTCAAACCTCGGATTTCAGAAATCTTTATATATATTTCAAGGTCCACAAATATTAACAAATCGGTTAGCATCCGAATTGCTTGACGGATAGAAACAAAATGTTTTATATAAGCTTAAAATTAGAACCAATTTACTAAAATTAAATATAAACTAAATAAATCTCACATTTATTAGAAATTAAGTTTACATTTTGTTTTGTCTTCCGTTTGGGTAGAATTTTGAAATTTAGCAGAAAGGGTATTTATTCAGATGAACTTTGTACAAATGGCTATTTTCTGACTTTCCTATACACCACACACATTTTGATGTTTAATATCTAAATAAACCATATTAGCTTCCTCTCTCTCTCTATCTAAATCTCAATAAAACTAACAAGAAAGAGAAGAAGAGCATCTGCTTGCTGAAGGCTCCGTCTGGCATCAGCTGCGACTGAGCCCCGATGAAAGGGAGCGTCCCCCTTTTGTCATAAATTTCAAATTAATTGAGAAAAAAAAAGATCTTAGGAGAATATTGCTGATTTTAAATTAAACGATACATGCAAATTATCAGGGTCGTATACATGTAATTTTCAAGGGAATTTTCATTAATTGATTGAGATAAAATCAAAAAATAATTTTGATTTTTTTTCTTTTATTCGACAAACCCTCAGGTTAGTCAGATGGATTTCGACCATCCTAATATATCAACTAGTCCACGTCGGTTCTCAGAAATTCCCTTATTACATTTTATATAGAAGTAATAGCTTGGGGTTTTGGCAGCAAGCGCCAGTAAAGAGATAAAATGAGTAAATTCTTTCAAAATTGGAATCTTTGAAATTAGCGAGCTAGCAAGTCAAACTCGCAACTCTGAGAAGAAAGTCATAAATAAATTCAAAGTCAAAAAAACTGAAAAAAATAGCACGGAATTTCAATAAAAAAGTTGATTGAAAAATATAACTATTCTAATAAGAACCTCTTTCAAAAAAGGAAATGAAAACCTCCTGTCGACTAAGGTCAAGTTAAAAATTTTATTTTGCCCCCTTCAATCGTATAATTATTAATATATTTTGCAATATAGTGCTTTGAGTTTGTAACCACACAGTGTGACGTATTTTGTTTTTATTTCTCTTCTCTTTTCAAAAAGTAAAAGTCTAAAGACCAGACAATAATAAATTTTTGGGCCTCACAAATTCAGTTTCCACTCCTCTCAATTTAAGAATTCTGGCTATTTGGTTGTTTAAAACAGAATGAATGCGTCACCTTTTTAATTTTAAATGGTGCAATTTGAGTTACAAAATTTTTTGCACCGCCCTGCAATCGAAAGTGGCCTACGAGTTCAAATAATTTAACAGCAGCAGGTCACAACCTTATTTATTGACTTCCGTACCGCCCTATAGCCCATTTCACCAAATTGTACAAATTATATAAAAATCTAGTGTGACATAGCATATCACACACCATCGTTCATTTGCAGAGAGTAAGAGTGACTTGAAAATTTTTCTATTCCACATACCCTAAAAGGACTAATCCCGACTCGAGGTTGCACTTTTGAATTAAAAGTTTTTCAGTCTTCAGGAATTAACTTCATATTTTTTTCTTAACTCTCTTTAATTGATTGATGACGGAGTTCTATGATTTGTCTTTAAGTTAGCGTTCCATCTTCTTGTCTCTGTGTGTATATATCTCTGCCACTATTAGATTCTTTTAATCGATGATAAAATAATTATGTGTGCACGTTCATGCAAAGACCAACCAGCGGCGGCTAGCGTATCTTTGACTGGCTCTGCCTGTGTGTGTGTATGTGTGCGCGCGTGTGCGTGAGCGTAGTTTATCGTCATTTTGTGGCAGTAAATTCCAATTAAAAAGGTTGAAGACAAACGCCGCTACTTTTGCCGCCAAAAGAGGCCGATCAAAAAGAGAGAGAGGATTGAATGAATGTCTTTTCTGCGCTACGGTTTTGTTGTCTTTGTCTGAGCTTTTTTTTTTTAAGGAGTTCAATTTGAAATAGGAAGTTTAACACATTAATACTTCTGTAATGTAATACTATTCTC
>JAAAKE020128149.1:0-14666 GCA_010014785.2 Anisolabis maritima
GTCGCTCAGGACGGGAAGCGAACCACTGACCTTTGGTATGTGAGGCGAAAGCTCTACCTCTGCACCAAGGGACAGGGGGTACCGATTTCTTTCTCTCTATAGACTTCTTATTTTTTTTAGTCTTTTCGGCATCTGAAGTCTTATAGACTTGAAATGATATAATGTATGCAATGCAATATATACAAATGGTCCATGAATAGTAAATCACTAAATCTATGAAAAATGAGCTTTAAGATTAATTGATTTCTCTTTAAAATGATCTGGGTGTTTTAATAATGAAAGATATACAACGAAAAAAATAATAATATAGACTTAGGGGATATGAGGTACTATGCTTCAAAATATAAATATTTATAAATGCTACAAATGCCACTAATAACCAAGGGTCGTTTAAATCACGCAAGGAGGGCCCAAATGATAGCTAGATGGGTGACCAATTCGATTTTCATTATTTAGAAAGTCAAAAATAAATATTTATTTGTTCATTTAAAATAAATAAATTAGAAGAGAAAAATGAGTGCTTAGTCAAATTTACACCTGTAATTAAATTAAATAACTTGTTTTAATTAAAATTATTTTTTAATATAAATACATTAATCAGATAAAATAAATAAAATTTTATTATTTTTCTTTTAAACTATAATAAATTAAGAGTAATTTAGAAACAAATTTCATTCGAAAAGAAAAAAAAGCATAGGTACTATTGTAATATCTTTTTTACGATGTTTTTGTGATGGCCAAGAGTTTATACTTTCCAAAGCGTTTAAGTATACAATGAACAAATTTATGAGTTTCCGCACTTCACAAAATAATTACAACTCCTGAATATTTTAAAAATAAATTTGAGATTTTGATCGCAAAAAGAGAAGTCCCCCAAATGATATGAAATTCCAAAAAATCGTGTTTTATAATCGCAACAATTTTGATTGTCCCCATCCTTCCCAGTTTTTTAAATGGTCTATTTAGCACTGAAGATTTCATATATCTTATAGTTTATAAAAATATGCACAGAGTTGCAACACTTTCCTGCATTTCTTAGCTATCACTAGCCATATCCTCTGGGAATATAAGATGGGGCCGCTCTATAAACCCTTTTGGGTATGCAAGACATATCATGTTGATATGATTTTTATTGTTATTTTTAGGTCATAAAAAAAAAACCAGCAGGTCTGCGATGGTTATGACAGAAACTGTATGAAAAATCACTCGCCAAATAAAATCGTTAAATATAAAAAAGTCATTATATTTTTTGTCTTTTCCAAAAACAACAATAAAAAGTACAAAATAAAATTCTTCAAGATTTAAAAATTTTGATGTTTCGGGGTTATTCTAGCCTTCTTCATTGGTTAAAAATATCGTTATTATTTTTATTTAAAATATATTAATATTAAAGGGGAGTTTAGTAAGACGAAATAAATAAAGAATAAATTTCAACATTGTATTGTCTTTTCCCGACACTAAAAAAAATAATGGCTTCTATAAAAATGGGATTGCCTCTGCTGGCCAGGCATTGAGTGCCAGAGTGGTTTATTTTTAAATTTATATCAATGTTTGTGCCAAAATAAATTCCACCCACCAAAATCAAAATCAATGTCACTTTGAATGAATGGAAAAAAAAGGTATTTTTTTAAAGTTATTTTTTTTTTTTTTAACAAAGAAGATTTTAAAAAAGAATATTTATTGTTTTAACTGATTGTAAAAAAACTTGAATGAAATGTTATACAACATTTGATTTTTGATAAATTTAGAGAATAAAAAGAAAAAGAAAAGATATTTTAAAATTTATAAAAATAAACCAACGAATGTTTCTCAAAATTAAAAAATTTCTGGTGGTCTTTCTTAAGAGTTCCCACTCTCTTACCACATGACGTAAGGATAGTGGAAAACCAGATCTCCGAGGTGACATTAATGAAATGTCGGTTTTTTGCGGTAAGTTGGGCTGGAACGCAAGGACTTTGAATACCAAAATTCACACTTTAATCTGCTTAGCCACTCATCTCTTCTTGAATAAGCCTTATAAGTTAAATAGCTTTTTTTTGTCTGTCTACCCAGTTTTACTAATTTTCATATTAGAGGACAAGTTAAGAAATAGGAAAATTTTTTGAAATAGAGTAGGAAAAGCAAAGTCCGATAAAATAATTTAAAATTTAGTAAGGTCAAAGAGTAATTTTTTTAAAGCCTTTTTGGCGTCTTTGGCTTTTAAATCATAAATATAAATATTTATTCCGTTTCAATTATTCAGGCATATTTATTTATATCAAATAGTATCTAAATTTTCATAGGACTGCCTGGCCCCCACCATTGTCAAAATTGATAACCTTAAAAACCAAGGAGTATGGGTTCAGATCCCAGACAGTCCGATGAAAATTTAGATACTATTTGATATAAATAAATATGCCTGAATAACAAGTATCTTATATAATCTAATTGGGATAGTTTAAAATCTATATGGCTTTATGAGATTAAAAAAAAATCTTTCGGCTACGGGGTGGGAGCCAAAGAGTAATTATAAAATAAATTTATTTTAAATATTTAAAAAATAAGCAGCTATCAAAGATATATTGACAATAAAATTTAAAGAAATTCAAAAAGTGAATTTGGTCCCTTTGTATGTATTGAACGTCACAAATAGCCTAGTTCTTTATGGAAATTTTTTTCTAGAAAAGTCACCCTTTATTTTTAAAGATTGGTCTTTTCATTTTTAATATATAGATAGATAGATATAGATCTAATTATATTTAAAATGATATTTATTCTATTGAATTTAAACCATTTTAAAGTTACAAACTTCTTTCCTGATTTTTTTTTAATTTTTAATTGTAAAGTTTCACTGAAAATAGTGTTTTAGCTGAGTTAAATATCAAGGATTTTAACAATGGGAATGCCAATTATATATAAGTTTCACTGGCGTAACTAGAGTTTGGTCCGCTCGGGCGACGCATGAGTTTGCCTCCTCTCCTAGGTCCGTCTTTTTTCTTCTCAACATTTTTTTACTTTTTTTTTTAGTAGTATAAGCCATTATATATTAATTCAGTTATACTGTTACACTATTACTAAGAGACATATTTGAAGATGAATTTTGTGTAAATTTTTTTTAAATTGGTACTCTACCAACATATAAAAAAGAATAATCATGATTAACGATCAGTGTTCTGTCGAATAATTAACACAGGCTGTCCTATCTGTTTAAATCCGGGCCGATTGCCAGAAGACTCAAAATGTCTCAAGGTTACGCACTTCCCGAATCTGGAAAGATGCAGACCAATCTATTCTAAATATATTTATTTATTATATGATTCACTTAAAATATATTTAAGGATAGATTAACTTGTATCTAATAAAATAACCTTTTGTATATAAATTTTTTTTAAAAATATCTATCTATAAAAAATTATAAATTACTTACGTTTGAGGGTACAATTTTTATTGTAAGTCAGCTTTATTTTATTTAAATTAAAAATGTGTTAGCAGAAATAACCATACTTGCTAAAAGAGCACACTATAATGTATTAAAAGAGTTAAGAACATTTCAATTAAATTCAAGAAAAAGTCATAAACCAAGCACCGATCAGGGCAGAATTTAGACTCTGGCGGAGGAGGCCGAAGTACCTTTAGATCGGGGGTATAGAAAGAAAATACTTTATTAGTGCCAAAAAAAATTAAATTGATTTCGTTCGAAAAAAAACTAATTATTCTAAGCCTTTCTCTATTTTTAATTGGTTTATTTTTCCCTGAGGAATGATCAATTTTATAAACTTTGAATTATTATTTCTTAGAAGATATTATTTTAGGTAATTAAAAAAAAACTCAAATTTATAAAGATTACAAAATGAAATAGCTATCAATGCCTAGAGATAGGCAATCCCTTTCTATATATTTAATTTTATATTTCTTATCTAGTAACTACTTTTCCATTCATCATCTTTTCATGATTTTGAAGGGGATGGAGCGAAGACTATTTGATTAATCTGCTACAGAGGCAAAAATTTTTTGCCATTGTTCCGCTGACTAACTAATTAGAGAATAAATATAAAAACAATTTTTATCGAAGATTTTGTTATAATTTTTCTTTTATAGTTACAAGGAAGCTAGAGGATTGGCGAGTTATTCAAAATAAGATTGGCATTTGCTCTTCTTCTAATACCAGTTCTTATCCTTATTTTTGTTTTCGTTAAGAATAGTATCTTTTTTTACTTTTTCTTGCCTATATCTGTATTACTTAATTGTATTTATAAAATTTTCACCCTTCCCAAATCTAAGAAAGAAGATAATATAAATCTATTTTATACTATTATTTCCTCCTGCATTATTTATTGGATTTTATATTTAAAGACCAAATTAAAATTTGTAATGTCTTAAGATACTTTTTATTTTAAAATTCTTAGTGAATAATAAATGAAACCTAAATATTTCTCTTAAACTTAACTCCTTTTGACATAGCCTAAAAACTATTTTAGTTACTAGTTCAATGTTAAATAAAACAAAGTTATGGTTCCCATCTTGAATTCAAAATTTTAAATATAACTTATTAATTTATTGAAAGGAATCAAGGATGAAAAAAATCAAAAGAGAGAGTTAAATTAAAATTATTTTTATAAATATTTATCTAAATTAAATTTGGAATATTTTGGTTTGAAGTACGGCTTTGTAAAAACATTTCAGTGGAAAAAAAAGCAGACATTTCTAAACGCTTTTCAAATCCCAAATTTACTTTTAAATATTTCCAAGTGATGACGAAAAAGCTCAAACATAATTTTAGAAAAATAAATAATCCTTTAACGAGATTGTGTAATAAAATTTCTCTAAAAATATTCATTTAAAATAAAATAGAACAAGTAGCATCCTCTAGTGACTCGTAAGCCCAATTGAGTTTAATCCCCCTGATGTAAGTAAATGAAATAATTTTGGTTAAGGTTGAATACATGATGTGGAAAGAATAATACGTTGGGAACCAGACCATATATCAACAACCAAACAAAAGAGAAAGGGCTAAAATATATAGGCTAGTCAAAATAGTTATTATAATCTGGATGAATGTAAAAAAAATTTGTATTTTTTTAAGTCTCTTCGGTCTGGGGGGGATTGAACAAACCGGCGGGCGTGCCAACCAATAGTCCCCAAGATCTTTGATATCAAGCAAGGCCAAGCAAAGCTGAATCTCGGATGGGTGGCCCCCAGGAATAAGACTGGATAGCGCCCGCCGAAAGCAATCGATCTTTAATGTTTAATAATAATAATTTATGAAGATTTGTAAACTTTAAATGATCTCTGCAGTTGCAAAAAGTATAAAATTAAATAAATAAATAAAACAAATAATATTCCGCGCTCCCTCTCAAATATGCCGTTGAATTTTTAATTCCATCTTTTTAATAAAGGCACTCTTCTCTGGACCTCTCATATTTCCTTACTATCATTTCTTCCAAAAAAAATCCGTTTGTGGATATTCTTTCTTTCTTTCTCCCTTTCCATATATCAGTTGTTTTTGTTTCTCCGTTTCTATATATCTGTTGTTATATGTAGTCTTTCCAATAAAAAATTAAACTTGATTTGACAGTTGAAAGAGAAAGTTTAAGGCATCGAAGAGAAAAGATTTTATTAACTCTTTCGTTATTGGTTTTTTCTTTGTTTTTGCTTAGCCTATATTCTTCCAACAAGTAAGTAATAAAGAAATCTATATATTTGAGGCCCAGGCGAGGGACTGCCTTCAAAATGTATCTTTAGCAAGCCCAAGCACTGCACTCGGATGGGTTACCGCGAGAAACACGATGCCGGAATCTATTGATAATGGAATTTTTCAGAATTAATAATGCATTTATGAAGTCTTTAATGACCTAGCCGAATAGGAAATTCCATTTAAAAATAAAAATAAATTTATTTGTTTCATAAATTACAGATACGATTACAATTGCGCTCTAGGCGCTCTAATAGTTTAATTTTTTCTACAGTTTCAGACTTTCATCTTTTATCCAGGGCCTATTTGTTATTTGGTTTTTAGCTAAAAGTTCGGGCCCAACTTTTGATTCAGGAAAAATTTGAAAAACTCTGATCTCTTTTTATAAACAGAAGAAAAAGAAAATAAAACGAGATGAAAAAAAATTCTAGAATATTTTCTTTAAAGTCCAATTTGGGTGAGGTCAAATCCGGGAGAATGCTTGAAGGTCAAGACAAGTATATAAGTAGATTCTCGTGAATTGAACATTTCGCCTTAATCGATTTAAAAAAAAAAAGGTATTTATTTTTATATCATATATTGAAACTTTTGGTAGGGAGATTAATTTCGGAAATAATTATTGTATAATTTTGTAAATTTTAATTAATATGGAATTTCTACAAATTAAGGGCGAGATAAACGAAAGTTTAGAAAAATGCATATATTATATATTTAATCATTATTATTATATTTGTTCTTAAGCAAGAAATTTGCGAGTCCAATTAATTTGGACACACATCTCCCCTCCCATTACTGTATATGAATGAAATAAATTTGGAAATTGATCACTTGATAATCTTACTATAGATTACTATTTATAAATAACTAAACAAAGATAAGTATATCCTTTAAAATATTTTTTTGATATTCTGAATTATTTAGAATAGTAGACTTGACTTTTGGTAGTCCAAAAATAATGACAGAGAGAGGCTTTTTGTGAAAATTTAATTGAAAATGAAGAGAGAGAAAAGTTAAAGAGACTGCATTTGTGAATGAAATTTAAAATAAAAAGATTCAAAGGAAATTGAGGAAATAAAAAATTAAATAATGAAAAAGCTCCTCATCACCTCTTCTTTCGGCTCTTTCTCAAAAGCTATAGAGATACATCAACATAACTTTCCAATATAGAGAAATTTTATCTCCATTAGTTTGTATTATAGGCGGAATATTTACCAAGAAAGTAGTAAATTACAAATTAAAGCTATAAAATAAATTAAACATAAGTATTATATTAATAATATAAACTAGGAATTTATCATTTATTGCGGAATTCAAAAAATTTGAAGAAAAATTAATGTGGGAGATGGGAAGAGAAAAAAGGCCGAAATTCACGAAAAAAAAAAAAATAGGGAGGAATGATAAAATTTCAAAGTAGACCTGGCAAAAAAGAATTTCAAGGAGAGAAAAAATTAAGTTTTAGAGATGAAAATCCTGTAACAGTATTAGGCCCGCTGAAAAAATTCGAGAAGGAAAGGAAAAAATATTTGGTAAAAATTTGGTTGAGAAGAAAAAACTTCGAATACATAGTATTTTATTAAATAAATAAATAAATTGAGAGCTAATCGATTAATCATCCTTAAGATGGGGGGGGGGTTTAATAATTAATCGGCACACCACTATTAACGATAAAGAGTTTTTCAGTTATAATATTCTTGTGCGCACAAAAGCTTCATATTAATATACATATGCCAAATGAGAGAGACAAGTATGTGATCAGTACAAGATAAAAGAAAGGGAATTGTTCCAAGTAAGAAAAGAGAGGGCTAATGAATTCTCCAGGGTAGTAACAGCTTCGAGAGAGATTCGTAGCTCGTTTTATCCCGGCTTGAAGGTCGCTAGATCCCGGGGACTCCTCTCCCTTCCCTTCTCTACCTACTGGGACTCCCAGAAGAAGGAGGGGAAACCGAGTGGCGCCTATTTGCATGAATTTACATGACTAAAAGTCATAATCAATTCGTTTTTTTTTTTAATAAGAATTCCAAATTATTTTTAATAAATTCATAAAAATAAGAGAATATTGGGAATTTTAGAATTAATTAATTATAGCCAAAATAATTGGAGGTATATATAGTTGAGATACAGATGGCGATTTTTCATGATGATAAGAAAATATATTTATATTTATTGTATCAGTATTTGAGGTCATTCATGTCTTTATCAAGTGATTTTTGACAACACTATTTTAAGAAAAGACAAGGCTGAACCTGTAATTTCACTAAAAATTGATTTATTTTTCCTTCCTGGCTGAAAAGTTAGAGTGAAACTCCTGTATTTTTCTACTACTGATAAACTTTAATAATAAATATTTATAATTTTGTTTCACTTATTTTTTTGAGGTTTCATATTTTTAAGACGAAAATTTTTGTTCGATTTTTTTTTTTTTAGTTCAATCAAATCTATTCTTTTTTCTATTTTACACATTTTTTAGAGCTGTTGAAACTTATGTCTTTTTCCATTAATTATAAGCTTTAATAGTAAATGTTAAATATTTTTGTTTGAAATTATTAGTTGTCATTAATTATTTATCTGAATAAATTTTAATTTCGGGCCGGTTGTTTCATGTATCGCTAGTTAATTAACTATAGAACCGGCCCTAAGAATTTAATATTACTAATCTCTGGGATCTCCAAGAAGCAGGTTGAAAAGCAAAAAAAAAAAAACTCTGCACAGGGGAAATAAAATTATTATTTTTTTTTTATTTCTCTCCTTTAATCCAGTGGGCATAGGATTCAAAAAAATAAAATTATTTGATAATAATATTATTTGATTATATCTTGAATTTTCCAATTTATTTATTTATCCAGATAATCAAATTGCAACTTCCTTTGAGGAAAGGTACAAAAATTCATCAGTAAAGATAAATTTTTCACTGAGTATATTCAATTATTACATTTCATCTTTACTGATAAACCCGACATAAGGATATTTTTTAATTATTCGTAAATATTTTAATTATCAGAGAATTTTTTAAAAATTAGCAAAGGGTACAAAGCTAGATAGAGATCAATAACCTCCTCCCTCCTCTCTCCTTTAACGACGACCATCTTGCCGTGATTTCATATATTATAAATGCAAAGGGAATATATTATATTTAAAATGACATTTTTCCAAGAAAAACTATTATTTAGAGAATAAATAAATATAAATATATAAGAAAATAATAATTAGGTTGAAAGGGAGTTGATGGAAATATCTTTTGTCTTTGAAATTTAAGATTTATTTGCTGTCATAGTCATTTGAATTATGTTATTTTTAATAGACTAAAAATTTTTAAAAAGTTATCTGGTATGAGCAGATTTATTTTTAACCGAATGATCAATGTAAGATTCATTTGAATAATTATAAGGAAAGAAAGAGGCAGGAGAGGGAGCGACTGGTTTATCTTAACTTTCCTGTACAAATCTACCCTCGGCGTATTGCTGAGTGCCCTCGATTAGCTTATTTATTTATTTTGTTTCATAATTTGTTATAAATCTAAAAATATCTTTTTTTTTTTTGGATAATTTAAAGCGTTTCATCAAAATTGTCAAAAAGATCGGAATTTTAAATTTTTACAAATTTTTTATAAAATTTATTAAGCACATTCTTAAGTGAATTACAAAAATAAAGAACGTATACAGGAAAATAGTATGTGATGTTTGTATCAGGGTATAGGTTTGAAACCCAGGACCTCAGGGCATAATACTGGGTTATCTGAGGGGATAGTACGTCATATACCCCAGGCAAGTCGGAGATCCTGAGTTCCACCCTAGAAAGCCTTATGCTCGATATTACTAACAAATAAAAATTGAGTAGCCACCCCAAAACTGTCCATCATATTTCCCCAGGACAGTTGCATTAGCCTGATAGATATTTGGAAATATTCAAAAATATAAAAATTTATATCATAATGAAAACAATTTTGTCCAGAATACATAAGAGCATTTATTCTTGGGAGAAGGGCAGGTAAGCCAAAATAAAAGCCTTTATTTGCTCGGAGACGTTTCGAGACATTTTATTATCTCATCCTCAGTACAAGAGCTATGAAAATATACATATTTAAAGTATTATTCGATATAATATTTATAGAGTTATTTTTTACATTTACCTACAATCGAATATTTGCTTAAAGTTAATCTTTGCGTACATATGTACATTATTATTACAATGAATATTCTCAAAATTTAGTAAGAGAAGAGAGTATCAAAAGGATATAAATCCAATGATGCATTGAAATAAATTCTATTTTATTTTGGGAACAGCTAAGAGGTTAATCCCAGGTCAACTTTAATTAAAATATTAAAATAGAAATTATTTCTCTCTTCTCTCTTTTTTTTTGTATTTTTTTTATCCATTTCTATTATTTTATTTGTCTCCTTTTAATTTCAATTTTATTAGAATCTAACATAAATATAGTTATTAATTAAAATTAATGCAATGGATCATCCCTGAAACAGACCAGCATCATAGGTACTGCCCAGACTCACAATCGGTCTGGAAATTAATGGCCTTATCTTCATACAATTTAATAAAAAATATTTCTATCACTAAACTTTTGTGTTGTTTTCTTTCTATGTGTTTTCAAAGTCAAAGCTATGAGTATGAGCGTTCTCTATGTTGTGGACAGCTACTACTTTTATGTTTACCCCGACGGATCGGGAGAGCATTTTCATTTTATAATTAATTATTCAGATCAAACTAAATCTTCATTTTGGTTAAAATCAAATAAAAAACTAATATTGGAGGGAATGGATTCTCCCGAGTGAATATGTTTGAGATCCCTTTGCGATTATTTATTTCAAGGGAAAGAATAATAAGTTTATTATTTATTTTTAAATTATAACTTATTTGATAAAATTGTATAATTTGTTAAACAAGATGCCAAGAATTCTGAGAGAGCATTGCCCTCCCCCAGATTCAAGTTGGCACTTGAAAAACTATAAGTAAATTTAAAATATAAAAAAATAATTTTATATTAATTAAATTTACTTTCTAGTTAAAATCCCAGAATATGCATTTCGATAATAAATAAAATGCTAATCTAAATAATAAACTTGATCGTCTTCGAAAATTTCTAATTGTCCAAAGAAAAAAAATGTATAAGGGAAAAACTGTTGGAAGAAGCTGTAAAAAAATTGGGCGAATTAATATGAAACTTAATAAATGATTTACTTACATCCTATGTACAATACAATAGAATTTATAATAGTTGCCGACATTTTTTACTTTTTATTTTATTTATATAAAGAACGTCTTGAAATATAGTAGGGGAATAAAAGGTATGAGGGAAAATTTTATAGAGTCTATATAGGGCAGGTCTTAGAAAAAATGAATATGTTGGGAAAAAATTTGTGAAAATGTTTAAATGAAAAACTCAAGAGGAAGTGAACTTTTGCGCTTGAATAATTTCCATTTTTAAATTAATTTCTATATTCGAGAGGGCCACTCACCCTCACGAGGAGAGGTGAAGTGCAAGCTGACTATGAATGAGAAAAATTCTGGTCTGATTATATGGCAGTCGGGCAGCAGGGTTGCTCGCTATTTATACCTTCACATTTCGCAGGTGCCAGAGGCAACGAGACTCGTGCCACCAACTGGGCCACCCAAGTTTAGCATTAGCAATGCACAGCCTGACACGCATTCTCTCATCCACAAGCATAATTCCAATAAGCCTCAGAGATTTTATCTTTTTACGTGAATGGCAAATTTAAATTATTTTTGTATGTTATTTAATGAAAAATTCTGGTGTGACTAAACTCACATCACACAACTTTCTCTTACCTCAGGTATGGAAAGCTGAGTGATGTGCAGTCACACCAGATTTTTTGCGTCGGGCTCTCTAGGTAGCCGTTTAATGCCAATTTAATCGATTTTGTTGGAGAAGTTTAAGGAACAGAGCCATTACTTAAGCCGTTTATTCGAACAAAGGCAAAAGACTATATCAGTAAAGTGGACCCCAAACAATTTTGAAGGGATAGGGGTTAATACATTTCAAAGAACATCTAATAAATAGATATATGAATTTTAATCAAAATCGTGAGAGCGTATTTTGAAAAAATCGATAAAACCTACAATAGCACCAGTATAGAACTACTCTTTGGCCGATTTTATTGAAAAACTTCGATGAGGGTGCCAGCTTAAATATAAAATTTCACCCTCGTACGTTTTTTCGTTTTTGAGAAAACTTGTTCCCAGTCCATTTTGCGAGACCAGTTTTTTAGACTCAGAGGATCTCAAAACATGAAATTCCATTGAACATCATTCCGTCGACATCGATTTTTTTGGTAATCGCAATACTTTCCCAGTATATAATTCATATATAAGTAAGAGAAAGTAAAAATTAATTGGATTGGGGAATGCATTAATATATTATTTTAAAAATGAACTTTACTCGCCTTTCCCTTGGAATAGAGGAAGAGATTTCGGTTCGGTTCGGTTCCCGTACTAAGTGACAATATTATATTTTCTATCAATTAAATTTAATGAATATGGACGGTGTGGCTTCATATCCCAAAAAAATAAAATCAATGAAACAATTCAGTATATTTAAAAATATATTTATAATTAATTAATATAATTAATATAAAAAAAGTATATTTAAAAATCATTCAAGTATCTACATTTAAGTAAGGCCTTTAAGGCCTTTAATCTCTAAAAGATTTTGGAGAACAAATTACGATAAACAAAATAAAATATCCATTTATATTTTTTATTGTCATTTTCCTTCTCCTACCAAAGTGAGAAAATAGGGGCAAAAAGAAAAATATCTAGCCGAAAAAGGAGCTCTCCTTCTCCCCACCAGGAAAAAGGGAAACATCTCGCCCCTGACACGGGAATATACTTCGGGTCACAGCCTCTACTTAGTGATAAAATCTTAAATTTATATTATATTTTAAGTAACTTATTTTTAAATCAAAGATCAGATAAAATTTTAAAAGGAAAAAATTTGAACCAGAAGGAAAAAATATTTATTTTATAACCCCGATATGAGTCCATAAACCTATTCGGTCCTGTTCTCTTGGAAAATTTATTTTTAAATAATATCAAAAGAGAAATTTATGTCTGCATATATGCAACCCTTTCTGATTATGTATGAAAAAAAAATACATGGCAAAAATTTATAATAAAATAAAAATAATAAAAATTATTTTTAATTAAAAATTTATAAAGTTTGACTTTTTATTTCCAGGCAGATTTCCCTCGAAATAATATTATCTTTTAAAAAAATATTCAATTTATAAAGATTTAATTTAAGCCTATAAATAGGCATCCCCAAAATCTATTGTTCTGACATATATATATATATATATATATTATTCACAAAATTTATTAATTAATTTACCGTTTATTTTAGTGAGTTGAAGGGATGCGTTTGTTGACTATAGGTTATGGACTGAATTTTACCTTTGAAAATAATTATGTAAAAAATAATTCAGAAAAATTTTTGTAATTAAAATTAAATATTACTAATAGGTATTTTAGACTAAAATACTAGTTAGCAACAGAAGCTATTTTCCAACCATTTAAATTTGAGATGAGCTCATTTTAGTCTCTGGGTCACCCATTGAAATTTACTTTAAATTTTTTCAAAGGTATAAAGGTTTATTGTTTTAAAACGAACGTGTTAAAATCAGCCGACGAACATTGTTAAATCTGTTTTGATTAGGGCCCGAGGGGGTTCAAAAGAAGACGCAACTTCGTTTCAATCATTACGAAATATCTCAACAAGTCGATCACAAATGTTTATGCGTCTTCTTTTTATATATACAATTTTTTTGAACACTACTTCTTTCTTTCCTTCCGGCCAACTCTTCAGCGTTAATCTTTTTCCTAACCACATTTTTTTGAGCTTTAAAGTTTATTGATATTTATTTTTAGTGGATGATGTTATAAGCATATGAAAGATATGAGAGGCTCTTTAATATGACATAATGTAGGTTAATTTTATTTTATAGTATTATGAGGCCATTAGACTTTCAGAATAAATTTATTTAGCCCTATTATATTAATCTTTCTAGTAATATATGTATTTAGAGAGGATCTACTGTGACGCTATTCTCTTAAACCTTAATAAATTGTTCTTTGCCTGTTAATCAATCAATCAAACTATTTTTACAAGGAAGAATTCATTTAAAAAATGGTTTCACATAAGAGAAAAAAATTATAACATCTGTTTTAAGGGTCGAGAGGAGGCAAGGGTAAGTTCAGGGACTTTCGGGGGAGTTCAGGATTGAAGGTAAAAGCAAAAGAGATACAATACATTATCATATATTCTAATTTGTATTATTATTATTATTTTACTGAAATTTCTTTAAAAATAAATCGGTAGTGGCCTTCCATCGACTATCTCGTATACTCATTATAGTTTCAGGTAAAGTACAACTTGTCGGAAGTTTTTTAACCATGGTTTCTGAAATTGATATAATGTAGATTTTAATCGTCCCAGTGAAATTATATTTAAGTTATCACGATTTTTAGAAAAATGTTTCAGGTAAAGTACCAGTTCCGGTGACCGCGAATAGGCCAAAAGTTGATAGAAATCTATGATTTTTCTGTTATGCACATATTTGGTTGATCTACATTAAAGCATGCTCAAGTTATCGTGTTAACATACACAGACACACATAATTCGAAAAAAATATATTTTCACTCTCAGGAAGTTCCAAAACGTCAAGAACAATCAAAATCTCGAAATCGCTTACAAATCTTTCTCTATACTAAATATACGAGAAAGGGAGGGGATTTTAAGCCTTGCTTCCTTAGCTCCAGTGCTCTCTCTCTCTCTTCAGGCCAGTTAAACTAGGCAAATTTCATTTTAAAATTACCACAAATTAAAAATTATGATAATTAATAAAATTCCATTCGAATTTTTATTAGAACTTTGAGTATAAATTTACTTCAGCCCTGTCCCTTGGTGCAGAGGTAGAGGTTTCGCCTTATAAACCAAAGGTCAGTGGTTCGCTTCCCGTCCTGAGCG
>JAAAKE020128171.1:0-13634 GCA_010014785.2 Anisolabis maritima
GGGGGGGGGGGGCTGGATTCAATTCACAGAAACCGTCTGTTCCTAAAATAAATGTAAAAAATTTTATTTTAAAGAATAACTAAACTAAATCGATATAAATTTGAATTTTTTCAGGCGAAGGGCACAGAAATTAATTCGTTATTAATGAAATTACCACCTTTACTGGAACAACTGGATGATATTCAACGAAGAGACGTTGATAATAAAATAGACACTCTTCATGCTCATTGGAGTCGATTGCGCCAATGGTTAGAGTCGCGAGTGGAACTTGCTGATTCCTACGTTAAAGTACACGAGGCAGCTGCAGAATTAAATGAATTATGGGATACCCTTGAAGAAAGAATTGTTCGCTCACCTCCATCTTCGGCTACGGGAGACGAACTTCTATCATCTGTCGAACGATTATGGCTAGAAGCACAACAATTACGAGATCGATTGGGACATAGGGCGGATAAATTCATATATGATGCCCAAAATCAAGTAATTACTTTTTTTTTTTCAATTTTAATATTAATTATTAATTATTTATTTATCTAGATACCTGAAATAATTTCAATATTTCACTAATATCTTAATGTAACTAGAAAGGGATCAGAATCCTTTCCCCCCTTTATATACCGTATATAAAGACGACATATTTATAAATACACTTATGTACACTATAGATACTATTTAATTCACATAGAACAATTTTTACAAATTTGTCACCTAGCCACTTTGATTCTCACCTTCTTAACTATGAATAAAATTTTAGTATTATTCATATTCGAAAAATAATTTCAAATTTGAAGCAATTATATTTTTTTCTGTCTTTATTTTTTATTTTCTGAAAATTTTATTAAGGTTTTATAGCTGAAATAAATACTTAATAAAAAATTTGAAAAATGAAATGGTCTCAAATATAATTAAGAATTTTTCGGTTCTTTCAGATTTTTTTATTCTTGGTATATACTGCATTGTGTTTTTAAAATTTTATATACAAATTCTTAAAGATTGAGGACTTTCGGTATTAGAGAATTTTTGATACACAAATAATTATTGACCTTCTTAAGTTTTTAATATATTATCGCCGTATCGAGGTGTCGGTTAAATTCGTTATAAGTAGAATGTTTCATCTATCTATAAAATTTTCTTAATCTTAATTAGTTTATTTTAATGAAAAATTTGTATTACATGAGGTGTAGAAGTAGAAAAACACATTTCAAAATGTGGCCGTATAATTTCTTTTTTTTTTATAAAATTTTAATTTAACATTCGATTTTGGTTTTAAAACCCACTTTAGAATTGTGAAAATATCACTATATATATATATATATATATGGAATAATGTTTTCCCAGGTTGGCTCGCGTTGATTGTTGAGATTAACTCGACGTTTCGGCTCTCCTTTTGCAGCCATTTTCAAGAGTTTTGTGTTAGGAAGTGATGGTGGAGGTGGCTTGTTTTTGTTTTCGGGTTCGCAATCTTGCTAGTCCCCAAGTTTGGTCGGTGGATATGGATGTGGCGGTGGTTTGGATTTCGCTCTGAGGTCCAGGGCAGGCCTCAATCTGCCTACTCCTCGAGTCGTTATGTGTGTGGACAGAGACCAACACAAGCCTCGGAAACATCCACATACACAACGACTCGCGGAGTAGGCAGATTGAGGCCTCGAAGTCAACCCAAACAAAACACTAACAACACAACATCCAATCAAGCCCGCCCTGGACCTCAGAGCGAAATCAAAACCATCGCCACATCCACATTCACCGACCAAACTTGGGGACTAGCAAGATTGCGACCCCGAAAACAAAAACAAACCACCTCCACCATCACTTCCTAACATAAAACTCTTGAAAATGGCTCCAAAAGGAGAGCCGAAACGTCGAGTTAATCTCAACAATCAACGCGGGCCAATATTATTCCACATACAACCAACCGCGGAAACCTTCCAGAACATATATATATATAAAGCTTATATAATGTTAGCGTTTGGTCTATTCAAGAAACTAAATAAACTACTGCTTATTTAAAGTATTAATATTCTGAGGTTTTTATTTATTTTTTTTTTTTATGTCGTTTTGGGTAAATACGAAGTTTTTCAGTATTCTATTATGGAAATATTCCACCATATGCGATATAATAAATAATAAATAGGTTAATCAATATTAATTCAATAATATGTAGGAGAAGCAATTGAAAGAATTAAAGATCAAGTATACATATTATATTCGATTGTTGCAAAAATAATGTCCGTTTTTAATGCAAAACTTTAAACACAAAAATCTCCAGTTCTACTTATTCGTTTTAATCGAAGAACCGTTTTGGTCTATACACTTTTGCCAACGTGATAAGAGCTTATTAATACCTTTTATGAAAAAGTCCGGTTCTCTAGATTCGATGAAATCTTTAAACGCAATTTCGGCATCGGTCTTTAAACACTCTCCCATCTAGAAAGTTCGTTAAATGTGCGAACAAATGAAAATCAATCGGGGAGAGATCTGGCAAATAGGGCGGACTTTCGTATCCAAGTTGGTTCAATTTTTGCTGGGTGACCAGTGCAACATGTGGGCGTGCGTTATTATGAAGAAGAATCGGCCCTTTTCTGTTTATCAATGCTGGACACTGCTTTTGCAAAAGCTGGTGCATTTCATCGATTTCTCTACTTCTCGGCAGTTATTGTTTCACCCGGTTTTAAGAAGTTAGGGTGGATTAAGCCTGCACAACAAGGCCACCATAAAGTCAACATGATCATTTTCGGATGCAAATCCGGCTTAGGAAAGTGTTTCGGCTTTTCATCTTTGTCCAACCATTGTCCCGGATTTCTCATCACAGGTCACAAAGCGATCAATAAATGGATCATTTTTGTTGGGCAAAAGAAGGGAAGAGCAAATTTCAAAACGATTTTTGTTCATTTCTGTGAGTTCATGTGGAATCTATTGATCGAGCTTTTTCACTTTTTCCAGCTCATACAAATGGCATCGAATAGTGAACTTGCAGCTCATCTGCAAGTTCTCGAGTCGCTTTCGATTCGTCAGCTTCAACAATTTGCTTCAATTGTTCATTATCGACACCGCCAGGCATGTTTTCTTCATCGTTCCGAAATTTTCCGAACCAACGACGTACAGTTCTTTCATTAGCAGTAGCACACACCAAAAGCCTGGTTAATCTCTGCCGCTCTTGTGCCTAATTTGAATTCATACAAAACAATTGCGCGAATTTCTGATTTTTTCCCTCTGTAACAAATGTAATAAATGATAAACTTTTGTAAACTGTGGTTAAAAGTAAAACTTTTAGCAGAGAAAGATAGGGCAGGTAATGCCCTTTAAAATAATATATAACTTAACAACATTTTTGCAAAACTTTATTAGTAAAAAATGCATTAAAATTTGATATAACAAAAACTGACATTATTTTTGCAACAACCGAATATTAATTTTTCTTAAATTTAATTAACTTTTTAGTTGAATAAAGAAAAATTTAGTAGGATTTGGAGGGACCCAGACATTACATAATATCCCAGATCATGGCAAATCACAAATTAACCATAACACCCATTGATAAGGTAATTCTCTTTCACTCTACTTAAATATCATCTCGTCCATGATAATTTTAAAATATGGTTTTGTAAAAGAAATAAAAAGACTTCGTCCTAGAATATTTATTTTCTTTTATCGACGTTTCGGATTAATATAATCAGTACATAGTTCGTATAATTACTCTTTTCTTGCCTTCATCAATGGTTATATCTACATCATTGTTGCGATATATCCTTACATATGGGTTGCGATATATTTTATATTGGGAGTTGCGATTCTTGCTTATGCTCAACCGCTCTTACCATTATTGTAAAGATGCTTCGCAATGACTTATATATAACTCATATTAGCTCATTAATGTAAAATTAATTTTTTTTTTTAATTAATCATTATATAAAAATATGATTGAATGAGAGAACATTTATATATAATTTTATTCATGGCACAGACTGAATTTAATTATTAGAAAAAGAAGAAAAAGTTAAAATCTCTCTTGGCTCCGCTTCTGATCGATGACAAAATCCATTTCGATTCTCGTACTGTATGTTTATATTTTGTAAATAGGTCAGCAAAACGCGGCGGTTTAGTTTCTTGAACATTTCAAATTTTTTTTAAGTTAAATTACGCGATTTAAATCCAAGTTAACGACAGAGCCTTGGCTGGATATCTGGCCTCTGGCCAATAGAATCAGCCTGGGCGTGGGCTGTATTTGCGGGGGCGGTGTCTATTTTGCGCGTGCGTTCTTTTGCAGGTCGCAGACCCTTACGTCGATGCTGCACGAGGGGTTGTCTGTGTGGAAGCCCTCGTTGCTGCTGCTAATCGCCGTCAATTGGTCGTCTCTGAGACATGGGTCAAATGGCGTGAAGTTATCATCTCTGAGAGGCATACGCGCACGCTCTGGAAGACCAACATGACCGACATTACTCGAGTGAGCATCAAAATAAATACTTAACAAATTACTAATAAAAGGACAGCTCCTTCTAATAAAATAACCTTAATTGAACAAAGAACGAAATAAACATCTCCTAGGTTTTCTTTATGAAATATACTCTTCCAATATTCTTTTCGTCACTACACTTGAGAAATGTGAGAGATTGTTTTTCACATATAAACTTATATTTGTCCCGCAGTTTTTTCAGTGTATCTATTTTATTTTGTTTTGCCGGTGCTCTCCCTATCAGTCACTCAAACGCCAAAGCCAGCTAAATCCTTTGGGTCCCAATAAAATTTTCACAATTTCAAAATAATGTGTCTGACATCGAAAAGTAGCTTTCGAATATTTAACTGGATTAGCTTTCTTTCCTGAATGGATAATTGTTCTTAATTCGTTTGGCTAATTGGTTCACTCAAAATAGTTATGTATTTATTTATTATTTTTATTTAAGAAACACACTGTTACTGAAAACCATATTTTTTGGCTTATTCTTGTTTCAAGAGATATTGGGTTGGCCAAAAAGTCCGTTCGGTTTTTGTCATCACGAAACTTCAAGCAGTCTAATATGTCGATAGATCTAACGAGAGCGCACTCACAAGGGACGGACTAAAGTTAGTTACATATTAGACAGCTTGAAGTTTCGTGATGACAAAAACCGAACGGATTTTTTGGCCAAACCAATATATATAATATTCCAAAAAATATTTCTACTCTTTTACTCCACACTTTATACTTCCTTTTTTTTTAGAAAATGCCAATAATTAATAACCGAATATTTTTATCATCTGAAATTAAAAAATTTAACTTTTTTCTAAAATTTTATTTCTTTTCATAAAAGAAAGCTTTTACTCTCCTGTCATAGAATAAAAAAATATATGTACGTTTAATTTAGTAACGTCGATTAAGAGGTGCTTCCTTTTCCCTACAAAATGCTTCTTAAAGACATCTAAGCGTTTTTTACAAACTCCACTTCCTAAACGTGACGTATGAGGAATTATAGGGACGTTTGAAGACGGGATTTCTAAATTATTTATATTGTTAATCTATAAATTAGAGAAAGAAAATTGAGAAATGTTTTTAGAAAGGGATGGAAGATAGAAATTTTGTGTAGGTTGAGTGCAAAATTGACCAAGGTGTAATAAAACATAGTATTGTGGGGAAGGAGCAACAATCAAAAAAAACCTCTTTAAAAAGTTCACTTAAAATTCCCGAGAAAAAAAATTTGAAAACTTTTTTATAAGGAAAAAAATTGTTTCATTTTTTAACCTCAGTCTTCACAAATCTCCTGAACACAGGTGGATATTAAAAAAAAAGCCGTTTCATGATGGAGAGCCACCTGTGGATTTTTTATTATGGGTTCATACCAGATTACAAAATAAACATCACAAAATTCTATTAATTAATTAAAAATGATTTTTTTAAATAATACAACTTAGATTTTTTTTAGACATTACAAAAAATTTTTTAAGCAATACACATAAATAAAACGACGATAAATTCTTATTGTTTATTGGTTGCTATTACAACTATTTTTTTATTCAATATTTTTTAAATCTTTGATCTTTTATTTTTAATAAGTTATTTTAAGAGCGATTATTCTTTTGAATTATTGGATGTAGTGGTTATTTGGATTTTCCGCATCTCGAATTGCATTTCTCCTACATTTTCTTTCCCCTCACTTTAATCCCACGTTCCAGCCGCCATCATAAATGACTAATTTTAAATCAGTAACATTGGCATCCAAGATTTCTCATCAAAAATTCACTTCTCTTCACTAACCTTTTTTAGTATTAAACTAATGTCATTAATATCTTCACAAAAAAGTCCTTAATTTATATTATAAAGAAAACAATTTCATCAAAAAGACCTTAACTCCATTATTTACTTATATGAAAAAAACCATCCCGCTTTGGTGATAGTTGGTCCAATAAAGTGAACACTTTGATCAACGACACCATTTAGCGTCACGATTCACTGAAGAAGACGAAAGAATATATCAGGTTAAATAAATTGCAAATTCCGAGGCGATCGATTTCGTTATTTAATATAAGAGCATCGTGCTTTACTTTGGTGTATTTGAAATATCTGAGTATAAATTATAAAAGTATAAATCTGAGTGTAAACGTTGGCATGAATTTCTTTCTTTTTGTTATTATCGAAATGGGGATTTCCCGTCCGTCACGAATTAGGTCGTTTTTGCCTGTTACCGGGGATGAAATTATTTCCCACTTTGCTTTTTTTTTTGGCAATGCTGAATAACTTTTTTGCAGTAAGCGGTACTCGAACCCGCATTGTATAACTTCAAATCCATAATCCGCAGCATATTCGCCTAGCCACTCATTCCCTCGTTATTATCAGCATAATTTATACTAAAGTATTTTTCATTAACTTAAGATCTAATATCTTAAATTAAATAACGAAATCGATCGCCTCGAAATTTGCAATTTATTTAATCTTATTAATCAAATTTATTCCTTGATCTTCTTTTTTGAACACTTAACTTTTAGAAAATGATTAATAAGTTCCCTAACACCTTTAATATCCCTAATTTTTAATTATTTATTTGTAATAGTTACTTTTTAGAGGCGGCTGAAAAAAAATTGGAAAAGAGAGATCAATAGTTGTTAAAGCCTATTTGAGAAAAGATCTTGGATCTTGGGCTACTTATGGCAAAATTGAGAGGAAAAAAAATTGGTCTCTTTGGAAAATTTGGTATTTCAAGAATTTCTCTCTTGCAACCCTACGAGGAAAGGGAGTTGCTGTGACACCCCGTCCTTTGGAAGGGGCCTAAAGAAGGATTCCCTCTCAATGATGCACTCTTTTCAAAGAGTAGGCTACACGCTGCTGCTGAGAATGAAACGTTTCGGCTTTAATTATATAATGCCATCATCAGACATTTGAGAATATGCAGATTCAATGTATAAGACAATGAATTTGCAGAGAGAGTTGTATATTACAATACACAAAAATATATATAACATATATAAAGTCTTCTGAAGACTTCGTCATATCAGTGCTGATGAGCATTATTTTATCTATGCACACTTTATATATTTTATATATATTTTTGTGTATTGTAATATACAACAACTCTATCTGCAAATTCATAGTCTGCATATACTCTCTAATGACTGATGATGGCATTATATAATTAAAGCCGAAACGTTTTTTATATTCTGGGAGTTTTATTTCGATAGAGGCAACCTACTGGCCTACTTCCTCTCTTTTCACATATCTCTGATCTGCGACAGCCACCCATCTTATCATAAAGACTCCCTATGATAAGTTGTTTGAAAGGGGCAGGTGTAATTAGTTATAGGAGTAGTTAATAGATAGATAGAAATGAATATAGCAGGATGGGTTAGAGTTAGGAAATCATATCACGGGATACCGATAGATGGCTATGACCAGAGGTCGGCTGGGTTTGAGGTGTGTGTTTCCGTTCACGAAAACACCTCGAGACCCCGATAGGTAAGTGGGCCTATACATTCCAAATGAAAATGAATTCAAGAATTTTTTAAAAATATATTATATAATTATTGCTCTTTTCTTCTAAAAATTATTAATTATTTATCTTTCAGACGATTGAATGGGTATCAAAACTTGATGCCCAATTATATCCCATATTAACTACTGATGCCGATACAAGTAAACAAGTTTGCAAAGACCTTGAAGAAAAACTTCAAAGAGTTCTTCCTGAATTAAAAAGAGCTCATGCTGAAATCTCCCTTCGACTGGCTGCTGCCGATTCTCTTCAACATAAAGGTTCGGTCTTTTTTCTTTGAAAGTATTTCACATATCATTTTTACTCTCTCTAGTCAAAGGTTTCAAAATTCTAAATTCAAGATTTCATTAGATTTGGTTTTTTCAAATCTTATGCATGAAATTTTTTAAAGTTATTATAAATATTATTTTTTTATTACTTATGTTTATGCCATCCATGATTGAATATTTAATATTATTTTATTAAGGCTTAAAACTATTATTTTTTAGGTGTTGATTTGGGTGAGGATGAACAAACCTTGATAGAATTAAAAAATTACAGTGATAATATTCAAGAAGCATCAACCCAATATCAAACTCTGGTCCAGATGATGATAACTTTCTTCAAGAATTTAGGAGAGGTAATTTATCCTATCTTTTTTAGTGATGAATTGAATTTTTTAAATAATACAAAAATGATGCTGATATTTTTATTTAATTTATTTAATACTCTTATCCTAAAATAACCAAAATCATTTGACACAAGTCTGGTTTTTATCGTTTCATCGAATTCTTGCATTATTTATTTATATATTTGCAATTTTTTTCCCCAAGTTCCAAGCAGGACAAATGAAGAATGAGAAAAATTCAAAAACATTTAATAAAGTTTTTTTTGACTTAAAACGTTATACATTTATTTTAATTATAATATAAATTATTCAGGCATATTTATTTATACCAAATGGTATCCAATTGATTTAAATAAATTTTCTTCGAACTGCCTGGGATCCGGATCCACATTTATTGACTTTTAAGATTATAAATATAGACAATGTCAGTATTTTTAACCTCTCGACCAGGGGGTTGGAATTTGCAATTTTTATTATTCTATAAATTATTAAAATATCTTTGATTTTCCACTCGAAAATAATAAGATTTTTTCTATCTTGAATCTCTGAATAATGGTATTTTATACAAATGCCAACAATTCGCCCCTGATTGAATACATCCCCATAAAAATAAGTTCAATAATTTGTTGTAAAATAAGTTTTTGCTTATTCTAAAAAAATCACTTTTTTTGATTTAGTAGTTTTGTCTTGGCATAGATAGATGATGAAATTTCTTGTTTTTAATATAAAATGTTTTTTTTATTATAAATAACAATTTTTTTTAGTTGGAAAAACGAATCGAAGCTTTGAGCACCCAATATAAATTGACTCGCATACCTCACAGTGTTGATGAACTGGACATTTTATTGCGTGAACATGAAGCCTCCAGGCAAGCTGTTTTCGAAATGTTTAGTTTTACTTCTTCGGAGGCTGCCCAAGTTATTGATCATATACGAAAAAAAGTAAATAAAAATTTAATTAATTTTTTTTTTATATTTTAATTATTAAAAAATAAGATATTCAAATCTTTAAAAAAAATTTCGTCGTTATTAATATATTAATCAAATTATTCCCCTTTCTGATTAAAAAAATTACTTCTACTATAAGATCTTTTGATGCCAACAATATAATATTTTAATCTCCACAAATATAGGAACCAGAACCAGCAGCGCAACGTGATATAGAAAAAATTCAAAAGTTCCTCGAAATGAAAAAGTCCTCCTGGAATATCGCCTGGGAAGAGAGAAAAACTTGGCTAGAACGTCAAAAAGAATTAAGCCGTTTTGATGCGGATTTGCAAAATATTAATCAAGCGATAGCTGATCTTGCTAATCAATTATCTACTACTCGGATCCAATGTGCGGAATCGCCTGCGGCTGCCAAAGCTACAGCACAAGCTTTTGGATATTTCCAGAATACAATTGAGGTAATTATTTTATTTTAATTATTTATCATAAATAGCACTATATTCAAATAAAAAATTTGAAATTGTAATAATTAATTTTAATATAATTAATTTTTTAAATTATATCCAGATATTAGACGTCCGTATAGAAAAATTTATAAGATCTGGAGAAGAATTACTTCACGTTGATTCCCCTACAAAAGCAATTGAAGAAGAAAGAGTACGTTCTGAATTAAAGAAATTACAAGATCGTTGGAATTCTTTCAAGGAGCAAGTTAATAACACACGAATACTTATTGAACGTAGTCAACAATATTATACATATATTGAACAGGTAATTTCTTCGTTCCCCCTAAAATTTATATCCTATTTTAATAACTATATCCTCAATATGAAACACTTAAATATTATTTATCAGAACTGAGTTTAATTGATTAAAAATTAATTCTATTAATCAATCTTTCGAATTAATTGCCATTTGTCAATCACTTAAAGATTAAAAAAATTTAGTTGTAAAGAAAAATAATTAACTCAGGGCATTTATTAATTTTTAAATAAATGACTGATGACGAGTTAATAAACGGTTACCGAAACATCCCGCTAATCATAGCATTCAAACATTCATTTTTGACTGCTTTTGTCCATTGTCCTAAAATTAATTGATACCCGATATCATCGATAATTTTTCTATTAGAGACTGAATGCTTTTTTAATAATTTCCAAGGAAATTTAATTAAAAAAAAAAACGGAAATAAAGTTAAGAAAAATTATCATTTTTTAATAATAATGCTTTAATTCATATAATTTATTAAATTTATCCATTTAAACAAAGTAACAATTAATATAATGATTCATTTTAATAGAAATTTTTTTGATTTTATATCTGATCTCACCCTAAAACTTTATAAATGAATTCTTCGATTTTATTAAGATCCACTCCCCATACTCCAACTTTTTCTAAAAATTCTTGAACTGTTGGTATTTGGGTAATGGTATTAAATCGTTAATAAACGGATAATATCAATAACTTCTTTATCCTCCAAGTAATGAACATTATCTTGAAAAATGATTGTTCAACATCCCAAACAGTTTGTCTGAATTAATCACTGAATAAATAAACTACAATTTCTTGAAATTCAGGATCAATAAAAAGAGCTTCCCTAATAATGGCCATAATTGGATTTATGAGAATAAGTGCACAATCTCGAAAATCTTATTGAAGAGGAGAAACATTTTTTGGCCCAGCATGACTAAGGCCTATACTATCGAAGCTAGATTTTCATTTGTATTATTAAAATAAAAATATTTTCTAAAATAAGTGAATGATTTTTAATCAAAATTTAATTAGCATTTATATTCCAACACTTATTTTAATTAAATTTATTAAAAACTCTTATCAACTTATTTTTAAAAGGTTTTGATTCCAAAAAAATGGGTCTCGCTCGAGGCTGAAATTTTATATTTAAGCCTGGTTAAGAGGGTCCTAAACTTCAGTTTTTTTTTGTTTATCATAGTTTCATATTCTCCTTCCTCACTCACTATATCGATATCTTAACAATATATTCATCTAATACATGATATGGAACACCAGTCATCTCTGTTAACTAAAAATATTTAGAATTAACTCGATTTCTTAAAAATATCACTTTACTTTTTTTAATAAGAAGTACCTCTCTAAGGAAGAATAATCAAGTCCCCTAAATCATCCCGAAAGGTAGTTAGGTGAGTCCAAAAGTGAAAAGATAGAAAAATTTTTTAAATAAAAGATATTCGAAATGATATAATGTTTATGTATTTTATTTAGCTAAAGTCTATATTTTTTTATAAAATTTGAAAAATCTAAAAATTTCAAATAAAGTATTCTCGAAGGAGTAATTTTAACCAATATGAAATTGTGATTTTTCTAAAAAACTACATAGAAAGATGAAGACATATTGAAATTGATCATGATTCCACTTGATTAATCAAAGAGATTAAAAAAATATTTTCAAAATATCTTAATTGTGTAAATAAATTCACTTAGAAAAAATTCTTTTTTTGGGTTTTTTGTGCTTTCTTACCCAAAAAATAGCGACATTCATTCACTACAATAACTTAATTTGGTTCTGAATTATGATCGTTTAGAAATCACGAATTTCAATTTTCTTTTGGACTCACCTTGTGCAGATTTATACTTAAATGAATAGTGGAGGCAAGAGTTTATTATAAAAAGAGAAAGATTAGAGTAGAGAATCAAATTGCATTTGCAAACAAGCAGTGGAGTGTAATATCAATTGTCGGATTTTAATAAAATTAAAAATATATTTGCCCATTCATATAAATTATTAAAAATAGATAAATTTTTAATATTGACCCCCTTGAAAGGGGATTAGAATACTTGGTTTTTTATAATATATATTCAATTAATTTTTTAATATATTAAAAATTCTTTGAAATGGTTTAAAAAAGTCCCCAATTATAATATTGAAATTATTTTATTATGGAAGCAAATTGAGCATACTAAATTGTTTTAAGCATTTTGTATATTATTTAATTAAGAGAGGATTAACATATATTTCATTATATAAATTAATATTTGAATTAGAATCAATTAAGCTCGGGTATTAAAAACAAATGTACGTCTTGGAATACAGAGTAAAAACTATATGGAACTAAAATTAATTCAATTTTTCATTGAGATCTAAAAAGTTTCTTATGAAGATCGATATTAAAAAAGTAGATAAGGTAAGAAAAGGTACTTGGAACCTGAATGTTAAAATAGTTTGTAAATAGAAAAAGGAAAAAGTATAAAGGAAAAATATAAAAAGAAAAATATCTTTTTTGTTATAATATTATTTCGGGTATAAAAGATTATAAAATGTATATAATCATTACATTGATGTTTTTATTACAGTGTGAAAGAGAAGATTTTAAACTTAGATACTATCCCAGCCCAAAGCTTTGCAGATGACTTCTTCAATTTTATTGAGATCAACTCCCCATCCTCTGAGTTTATCAAAAAATCCTTGGACAGTTGGAAGTTGAGTGATTGCATGAGCTTTGGCGTGACTTTCATCGTTGGAAATTTTGGCAATAAGATCAATCCAGGATGGGCTGTTTTGCAATTTATCATGCCACATGGCGACAATATCATCGACAGGAATAAGAGCCTTAATTTTTTCATAGACTTCTCTCCATGTTACGGGTTTGATGTTGTGGGAGTAATATACCTTAGGTGGGGAATATGGTGGAAGACCGAGCAGAGCATTGATGTCGTTAATCAAAGTAATTACGTCAACACCATTGTCAGTTAAATATGCAACAATATCAACGAAACCTTCTGATGCTTCAACATCAATCGCAACTTGTTTGAATTCTTCACTCAATAAGTAGGCCGCCATTTCTTGTACTTCAGGATCAGTTAAAACAGCTTCCATAATAATTTCCTTAATTTGGTCAAATGGGATAAGAGCCTTAAAGTCGTTGATATCTTGTTGGAGTGGAGAAACTTCTTTAGCAACTGAAAGAAGAAATTAGAGAAAAGTAAATTAAATTAATTTAATTATATTTTAAATTAATATATTTATAATAATTAATTAATGATTAATTTACCAAAACGAATGGAATCCCAGCCTAAAGCTTTGCAGATGACTTCTTCAATTTTATTGAGATCAACTCCCCATCCTCTGAGTTTATCAAAAAATCCTTGGAC
>JAAAKE020128204.1:0-12905 GCA_010014785.2 Anisolabis maritima
TAATTGGTAGCCAATATAATAGAAATAAATTTTTGTCGCTCAGGACGGGAAGCGAACCACTGACCTTTGGTATGTGCCCTCTACCTCTGCACCAAGGGACAGGGCTATATAACTTTTTAAAATAAAAATTTCAATGAAATTATTCGGTCTATTGTTTAAACTTTAATTAAAATTTTTATCTCAACAAATTATATAACATTTCCTTAAACGTAGAATTAAAAAAAAATGGACAAATAAATTGAGGTCGAAGTTTGGTCTGCATAATAATTAAGAATGTTATATTTTTTATTTCATTTGGAAAGTAAAGGCTTATTTATCCGAGATATTTTCGTGCATGGAGATACACACCTCAAACCCAACCGACCAGGTCGTACCCATCTATCGGCACCCTATGAAGTTCTTAATTTCCTAACTCTAACTCCCTCTCCTGTATTCATTTCTAGCTAACTAACTACTCCTATATCTAATTCCACCCTTTATTCCAACCTTTCTGTCCTAAGGAGGATGTCTTAGATTGAGGAGGGAGTCTCTCAGCACCTATTCCTTGGGAAGAGTGCATTGAGAGGGAGGGAATCCTTCTTTCCTCCCTTTCATAGGACAAGGTGTCCAGCAACTCTCTCTCTTCGTAGAGTTGCTTGACCTGGGATCTAATGTTCCAATCCACAGGAGACATTAAATATTTTTATTTAATGAAAAAATCCTTTCTGCCCGGGATGCGAACATTGATCTGTGCAGAACGGCGAAATCATACCGATTGCTCCACAAAGCCTTTATAATAATAAAGAAAAAATTAAATACTTTAATTTCAGAACAATTTTAACACTTTTAATTTGTAAAACTTTAAAACTCCATCCCTGACAATATTAAATAAAGAATTATTTAAATGTAAAATTCAATGAATATAGTTCTATCTCATTTAAATCAAATAAATAATAGCTATAAGAAATTTTTAAAATTAATTTTTTATAGTTTTTGAAATTATAATTTTTCATATTACGAATTTACGAAGAAACTTATCTTGGCAATTATTAACTTTTCCAATCTCATAAGGAGTGAACGTATCTCTTGTTTGTTGGGTGACACTAGAATGAAGTTTGTTTCAACTCTGAAAGCATGGTCTTCCCCTCCAACCCCTCAAGCGATTGTGAGGGTGGTGGGCGGGGCTAAGTCGTCCAATCCCAAGCAAGCAGGGGCGGGGCGTAAATAGGCTGCCAGCTTCGCCAGCAGCGTGCATGTTCTGTTTATTTATTCATCGTGCGACAGCTGATAGGAGAACATCGTGCAACGCTTTTTCTATTGAGGGGCCGTCGGATGGTGAATCAAGTGTGGTTGTGATGCGATGATTGTGTTCCGTTCGGAACCGCCACCTTCACTTACACCCCCGCATTCGAGTCCAGAACCTTCTACGGGCTTTATGTGCTTGCCTAGTCACTGCCCGCCCCAGCTTCTCTGTAAGTTATGGAAATTTAAACACATATTCTAAACTTAGAAAAGTGAGTGATTCTCAAAAGGGGTATCTCGCCTCATTGAAAAGAGAGTCACGAGTTCTTTTAAATAATATTTATTTTTTTGTAAGTAGAATAGAACATCACCTTCCCCTCTCCGACATTTAAAAATGTGATTATCATATGAAATTTTCCGAATTCCTGAAATACACATGTAAAATTTTCAGGCTTTAAATAAAGAATAAAATAAATAGACTTGAAAAATTCAGGGGTGAAATATTCTATTATAATTTTAAATTTATCTTTTTAATTTTTAAATATTTTTGAAGTCGTTAAAGTATTTTATAAATGAGTATAAATTTTTCAGAGAGAGGATAATTTTTTATCCATTTTTCGATGTTTTTCAATTTTGTTTGCTCTTATTTATATTATAGTTTTAGGATGGGGATTTTCCGCATAAAAGTGTTTTCAAATTTTCATTTGAAATTAAGTTTCCATGGACTAAAAAAAGTTGAGAACCCATTTTAGTAAAATAAGAACCAATGTCAAATTTTTTTGAATCGGTGTTGTTTTATTATACTGCCTTGTTTATTCTTTTCGCTTTATTTAAAATGAAAATTATGCATAGAATTTTCTATATTCCAGAAAAATAAAATTTTTTTATTTAAGTAGCCTACATAGAATTTAAAAAATTTTTTTGTACCTTTGTTTTATATTCCCTAAAATTGTAAAAAGTATGTCGTTTTTTCTACTTTATTTGTTGAAGATTAATATTTCTTGAATAAACACTCATATAGAGTTCATTCAGTACCTGTCTGTCATTGATTAAGGGAGGGGTAGGGGAGGATTGCAAAAATAATAAGTGAAGACAACAAATTTTATTTTACCTAATTTCCTTTATTTATTTTCATTACACCCTCTTATTTTTTAAAATTTTTTTTTAAAAATAACTTCTCACATTAAATTAATAAACATTTATTTATTGATCATACTCTTTAACAATGAACACTTGAAGAAGAGCAAAAAATAATTTTACTTGTTTAAAATATTTGATATCTTTAAAATGAATAAGAAATTGTTATTATTATTCTTAGCCTAGAATATAAAATAAAAATTACAATAAAATTTAAAAAAAATTGATAAAAATTGATAACAAAATAACATGAATAGGATGAGAAAATGAAAATTGTTTTTCTTTCCCCGATCCATTTTCAAGATAGCTCTTTAAAGAAATTGAAATAAATTTTCCTATACTATAAAATCAGCGATTTTTAACGTTACTCGAAGAACTTTCAGGAAGGAAGCAAAAAATTAACTGCTATTGTTTTGTGTTATACATTAAATTAAATTATTATAATTGAAATAATATAAATCTAAAAATACGCCTGTATATAGGCACCACCAACTATATGATCTTTATTAATCCTTACTGGTGCGTTGAATCGATAAATAATTTATTTGTACAAATTAATAAAATTTAATCTATTTTTAATATTCCACGGCAAACATTTTAAATAAAATTTATAACAAAAATTTTTATAAGTACAAAAAAATTTAGATATGTTTAATGCTTGAGAAAAGCTACTATAAGTAATTAATCAGTGTTCATTAAAAAGTACTTAGAAATAAATAATTTATTATAAAACATCTAGGGTAATTTGTTTATATATGTATATTTTGTATGTTTTACACAATCTTGTTTATAAATTTATTTTTTGTATCGTTTTTACATCTATGGCCAAAGTAAAGACCAATGGATAAAAAACATCTAGGAATGCGCGAAGCTGAGTTACCGCAACGAACTTGAATCTACGCAATGGCTGTAGAATTGCTCGCTTCGCTCGAAATTCTAAATCTACCTAAATCCAAGGTTTACTTAAATCTCCCAAATTTCAAAATAATAGTATGAATTTATTAGTATCCGAAATCGAAAATTTCAAAATTTTTTCATTTTGTCTGTGATCTCTTGAACCGATTTTAAAAAAAATTTCAGAATTTTACTCGATTTTTGATGCTTTATTCGAATCCGATTTCAAAATTTTGATATTGATAAAAAATTGTGGACAGGCTTTCAGACTTCAAATTCATTGAAAATTTACTTTGACATCAACATCTTGTCGAAATTTATTTTCCAACAATATTTTAAACGTAAAGATTCAATCATTTATAAATGAGTTCCAAGCCAGATTAAATATTAAATAAAATATACTTTGTACTCTTTTGTTTTACTAATCTTTCGCATGCTTCTGTGGTAGCATTAATTCACGCTTGTTTCCCAGGATTACCAATCCAAGAGTGAGCTCGGTTTAAATAATGCTCTCTAGTTTTTGCTTTTTTAAACGATTTCTGAGACACCTGTAGAATTTGCTTCTCAATTTCTCTACACTTTTCTTTGGGATTCTTAATTAATTAAATGTCGAGCAAAAATAAATAACCCAAGTTTTTGGCATCCGAGGCCATTTAGACTTCGTCCATATTTATTTAAATCAATTTTAATTGGTAGCCAATATAATTTAAATACATTTTATTACTTAGGACAGGAAGCGAACATTGTTTGAAGTAACAGGGAGCCATTCTTGTAATTTATCATTTTCATCAAATTCTTTAAATTTTTTACAAATTAGATAAATAAATTTAGTTAGAAAGGTAGCTTTAGTTCGACAATTTAGAAAAGAGTCTTTGGGCGGAAAGGATCACTATTCCCCATTAACTTAAATCAGAACTTAAAAAAAAAATTATTATTGATGTTTTTCGAAAACAAAAGTAATTTATTGTTCAAATTATTTTTAAAATATTTCTCCAACTAAAATTCCAAATTTAGTGTCATACAATATTAAGAGGGATTGAGAATTTTTTATATTTTTAATTAAAAATTTTTTAGTTTATTAGATTATATATCAAAGATTTAGATTAGTTGAAGTGTTTTAGTGAAATTCCAATATTTCAAAACCAGTTCCTTTGTTGAAGAAGTCGGCTGCCTCTCTTATCGCCTCTCTCTCTCTCTATCCTCTCTTATTTATATAATCCCAGATTAAACATCTAAAGTCAATAAAATCAAATATTTTATTTTTTTAATTAAAAAATTATCACAATTTTTATTTACTTAAAAAAAATTCATTTTTCATTCTAAAAAACAATTTTTACTTTTTTTATTATTTCTTTAATTTTGAAATGGATCTAGCTTATAAACTATATTCTAAATTGAATTAAATTTTATATATATATTAAACATTGGATTTTCAATTAATCCTATAATTAGCTTATATTGTATTTTTGTCATCTTTAATTATCCATTAGTATTTTTTATATTGCTATTGTATCATACATAACCCGAGCCAGAATTTCAAACAGTATCCCCAAAATATAATTAAAAAAAATTCTGAAACTTCTTTTTTTAAGTTCCTTCGGCATCCGAGGCCATATAGACCTTAAACGATACACCATATATTATAATTACCAAACCTATTATCCAGGTATATTTATTTACATCAATTCGTATCAAATTGAATTAAAATAATTTTCATTGGACTGCCTGGGATCCGAACCCATACTCCTTGACTTTTAAGGTTATCAAGATTTACAATGTTAATATCTCTCGGCCCCTCCCCCCCGGGGGGCAACTTTCTCACCAAAAAAATTCCCCAATTCTTACTTAATATTTTGAATCCCAGATAGATTATATGGAATTAATGTATTTTCGGGTTTATATTTATTTTATCTTCAAGTATTATTGAAGATGAAAATATTATCGACCATATATACACTGTAGATGAGATTATAAATACATTTATATTATTGCCTTAGGCTTTGATACGAAATACGATTAACTTTCATATTGCCTAATCTAAAAGCGCTCAAATAACTTAGAATATTATTCAATATTATATTTATCAATATTAATCATCTAACATTTTATTAACGAAGCGAAAAATTCTTAAGGAATAATTTAAGGAAAATTTAATAAATTAATAAATTAATCTAATTTAAACTTAGAAATAATACTAGGAAATGGTTTTTTTAGCTCTTTTCAGGACAGAGACCACCAAATGTATAGGTTTTAAACAATTTAATTAATTTTTATTTACAATAGATATTATCCAGCCATATTTATTTATATAATTGGATATCCAATTGATTTATTAAATAAAAAATACTTGTTATTTAATAATAATCTTGAACCAGTGTAGAGGTTTTTTTATGTGATTCTACTAAATACACTCAGACTTTTATAAGGACCTAGAAGGTGACTACGCGTTACCCGAGGTAAGTTGATCCTTTCTTCTGTTCCCTAAATGCCACTCTTTTCCCTTCCTTCTTAACTGTGACAAATTGGCCCCCTCTGTTCGCGTCTTCTGTTTTTTTTTTTTTAATACTGACTTCATAATTTTATATAAATTATTCTGAAATAAGGTTTCTCAAAGCTGTATTATGATCAATAGCTCTCTCTACCCGGCTAGAAGACTTGGAAGAACAGAATCTCAGAAATTTATTTTATCAAGGGACCATAAATAAAATTCGAATAAGGGCGAGTTGAAATTTATCTTACCTTTCATAAGGATATTCTCTTGGATGTCCAGAAATTTCCTAGTGAAAAGAAAAAGGTGTAACAAAGTAATTAGAAATGCTATAATAGATAGAAGAAATATAATAAATTAGCTCTAAGTGTAGGACTTTCAATAGGAAACGTTGGTCTGACAACACTATTTGTCTTGCATACCTCCGTAAACACTCGCGATCACTTGAATTTGACCCTCAAGTTACAAATGAAATTTATCCCTGTTTAATTAAATTGACCCATCTTCTTTTTTCTCTTCACATAGATAGATGATCAATTGAATCCTTAGAAATTTTTCCATTAAATCAACACTACTTGAGCTTCTTTAATTTATTTTTAATTAATTTATTAAATTTTAATTTATTTAATTTAAAATTTTCCTAAACACAAACTGAATTGTTTAAAGTATCTTGATTGATAACAAAATTAATCAGTATATATCTACAAAATATAATTGAACCCTTGTCTCTTGGAGCAAAGTTTCACTTCAAGGGTCAGTGTTGTTTCCCGTCCTGATCGATAAAATTTATTTAAATTATATTGGCTTCAAAATGATTTAAATAAAAATGAATGGAGTCTATATGACCTCAGATGTCGAAAAAGGCTAAAAAAATATTTTATTTATTTATTTATAGTCATTTGGCTGCTAAGTCCATTTAGACTTTCTAAATTCGTTGAATATCATTATAAAAATCAGTGCCGTTGTCTACCAGCTGACATTCAACACTCCACTCGGAAGTCGTCATTTATTATGGCCTCTATGCTCTCGGAGTCAGTGGTTCGCTTCTCGTCCTAATTGAAAAAATTGCTGAAACGTTACGTCTTTATTCCAAATGAGAAGCCTAAATTTTTCTTGTATTGATTGATCCTAAGATCCCAACCGAGGGCCGAAAAGTGGTTCCTAATCCTAATAAAATATATCCGTTTTTGGCTATAGTCTGCTTATCAATTTCACGATAAAATTTATTTATATTATATTGGTTACCAATTAATATAAATAAATGGACAGTGTCGATGCCGAAAAAACTTAAAAAATGGTCTAAAAAAGGGTAAGAAGTAAAAAGAGACAGGAAAATTCACCCTTGGAGTCAAAGTATACGCCTAAAAATAGATAAGACGACGATACAAAAAATATTTTCAAAAATTGTAAATATCTTAAATATTTTTGGTCTTATGTGGGAGAAGGGGGGGGGGGCGCCAATCCCAATAAAAATTCAATTTTGAAATAAAATAGAAACTATTAGGTTCCTCTAAGAGAAACTAAATTCGCCAATCTTATTTTATCTTTATGATTTAAATAACTTAATAGATATTAATAATTTTATCTTACCCTCAGCTATGCCCATAAATATTTATCAATTCATAATGATTTAATTTTAATTTAACTGACGTCTATACGTTTCTTATAAAAACAAACAAGGCAAGTTTTAATTTTTTTTCTCATCGTTCTCTTAAATAAATCAATTAAGAATGCCCCGCAGATTTCTTCCGAAGTTTCTAAAACAAATCGATGGCGACTATTTCTCTGTCTCGCTCTCTCCTTCACTCTGAAAGTTCGTAAAAAACAGATTAAATTTAAGGGACAGTCAAGAAGGTTAAAAGATGGGAGAAAAAACGGTTATGTATTCTGATTTAACTTGAAATATTTTTCCCACTCATTTTAAAAGTTTTTTTATTGCCCATTAAAAAGGTATAGCATGTTATAATTTTTATTTCATTTATTATATCAGGACAAAATTTAAAAAAAAAAATCACCTGATTTTTATGTCGACATATTTATTCCGATAGTATATAAGCCACCAAAAGGTAAATAGTGGTATTATCATTTTTTCATTTCTCATTTAGCCTGGGAATAAAATTTATAGATATAAAAAAAATTAAATTGGCATTTTTTCAATTTATTTGTAAGGGTCCATCACACATTTTTCCTTATCTTAGGTAAGAGAAAGTTGTGTGATGTGTTGTCACACCAGATTTTTTGCGTCGGGCCCCCTCGGTAGCCTGTTGACAATTTTATTTAGCTTTTATTTTTAGAGATTTTTCGTATGAATATATTACTAAATTATTATAGTCATAAAAAAATTAAATTAATTTTTTTTCTTTAAAATAGTCTCTCGGCATCTGAGGCCATATAGACTTTATATATATTTTCATTACATACATGTCATCCAGGCATATTTATTTATATCAAATGGTATGTAATTGAAATAAATTTTCATCGGACTGCTTGGGACCCGAACCCACATCCCTTAAATTAATTAATTTGACAATTAAATTCTGTTTATTTATTTATTTTAAGTCTTTTTCGGTATCTGAGACCATTTAGACTCTGATTTTATTTATTTAAATTAATTGGTAGCCAATATAATTTAAATAAATTTTTATTGCTCAGGATGGGTAGCGAACCATTGACCTTTGCTACGTGAAGGCCTCTAGCTCTGCACCAAGAGACAGGGCTAAATTCCGTTTATTAAAAGACATAGGAATTATAATTATTTATATTTTGTTTCTATGGAAGCGAATCTCCCCTCTTAGGATATGGGATTCTTAAAATCTCAAATTGAAGGCCCCTAGGGTCCTGTCCCTTGGTGCAGAGCTAAAGGATTCCAAAGGATAGTGATTCACTTTCCATCCTGAGCGATAAAAATTTATTTAAATTATATTGGCTACCAATTAATTTAAATAAAGAATATCGGAGTCTAATTGGCTTCAGATGCCGAAAGACTTAAAAAAAAAGGCCCCTGCTATTTTGAGAAGGAAAATGATTAATACATTTTTAACCTTATCTAATTTATTTTACGTAGAGCTAATTTAATAAAATTTTAGGATTATTAGGAATTGTTTGGGAGAACATTGCAAAATAACTCAAAAAGTACCAGTGTAAAATGGGCCTAAATAATTTTGAGATGGACATCAAATAGTACATTTCTAAATAATAATTAATTTTAATGATTTTAAACCATTTGGAGCGATCCATTTTTTTAGTCACAAGGGCCTTAAAACATGAATTTCGGTTGAAATCTCGATACATTTTCTCAATTAATTTTTTGTGATCGCAATACTTTCCCAATACAATATGTTACTCCTCAGATTTTTTTTTATAATTTTCAAGATATATTCATTTTGTCAATATATATATATATTGTATATATACTTATTGGATAAGTCAGGGATAGAAGGCCATAGTCAAAATCATACCATACTCCATCTTTTCTTTTTCACTATTAAAACATTTGTTTCAGCTGATGTTCATGTGCTTCTGATATTCATACAAAATCATATGGAAAATAGTATATAATAAAAGTTGAAAATAAAAATCCTTATAATTATTTTAGTTTCAAGAGATCTGTAAAGAACACGTTACTTGTCCCAGAAATAACTAACCAACTATTCAATTATGGCGCTGTGGACCATATCTCCCTTATGGCCATCTTTCCCGGATTTAGCCTATATATTTTATTTATATTTATATTCTATATGTCGCTCGGGAATCGATGTATATATGGCCTCAGATGTCGTCAGATTTAAAAATTAAATAAATAAAATATTTCTTATTTAAAGATAATTAATAGCAATTTCAATGTTGGTTGCTTTTCGGTCACAATTTCAGTTAGAGTTTTTATTTTTTAGGGTAGTGTTGACTTTTTATTGCAAAGGTTTTTTTTGACAATTTCTTTTGTTGAAATATAAGCCAATTCTTTGTTTCGTTTGCCCTCCTTTTTTTCATATTCCAATCCTACTATTTGTCTTTTGAATCGCGATCGAATTTCAAAGAGATAGTCACTGGAAATAATTTTTGCATTTATAATATCAACATAGTAATAATAGTAATAAATTTAAAAAAAAGGATTTTTGAATTTAGTCTAATAAATAAAGACAAGTTGTTTCCAAGACTTATAAAATTAATCTCTAACTTAATGATGGTAATTTTGTGACCTTGTTTGCTTTGGTTATCTTTAACCTTAAGTAATAATTTGTAAATTGTAATCAGTAAAACTAGTTATTTAAATGAATTATCCATTGTAGAGGATATATAAAAAATATATATATATTTTTGTCTTTTGACATCTGAGGTCATATCCTATTTGCTCAGATATTAGTTATGATACTCGTTAACCACTCATATGTATTCATATCTATTTAATTTTTCGGTTTTAATGGACATCAAATTTATAATATTAAACTTACTTTCACATGAGTTACAGAAATTCTTTCTTTTTGCCGAAACTAGGTAACCAAAATGACCATCTCACTAATGGAATTTGCTCACTCATTTGTTTATTTCTAGGGAGATGTAAGAATTGTCTGGTCTGCTCTAGAGAAGATCAGGAGCAAAAAATCATTAGTGAGGCTGCATTGTGAATTTCCTTCCTTAATACAGACAAAAACGAACGGATTTATTCACCCCACGGTACTCAGTGGTCTCAAAATTAATTCGGAAAGAAATGAAGGGCCGACTACTTTAAATTAAAATTTCAATAAACAAAAAATATTACTACTATTTACTAATTTAATTTTTTCTTATAAATATACAATAATAATACACATATGGAAAAACATTTAACAAGTTATTTTTTTTTCATTTTGAGCCAATACCATAAACCAAATTCAAGCTTTAAACCCTAAAAATTCAATTCTGAAATAAAATATTTTATTTTCTTTAGAAACTCTTAGGTTCCTCCAAGAGAAACTAAATTTGCCAATCTTATTTTATCTGTATCATTTAAATAACTTAATAGATATTAATAATTTTATCTTACCCTCAACTATGCCCATAAATATTTATCAATTCATAATGATTTAATTTTAATTTAACTGACGTCTATACGTTGCTTATAAAAACAAACAAGGCAAGTTTTAATTTTTTTTCTCATCGTTCTCTTAAATAAATCAATTAAGAATGCCCCGCAGATTTCTTCCGAAGTTTCTAAAACAAATCGATGGCGACTATTTCTCTGTCTCGCTCTCTCCTTCACTCTGAAAGTTCGTAAAAAACAGATTAAATTTAAGGGACAGTCAAGAAGGTTAAAAGATGGGAGAAAAAACGGTTATGTATTCTGATTTAACTTGAAATATTTTTCCCACTCATTTTAAAAGTTTTTTTATTGCCCATTAAAAAGGTATAGCATGTTATAATTTTTATTTCATTTATTATATCAGGACAAAATTTAAAAAAAAAAATCACCTGATTTTTATGTCGACATATTTATTCCGATAGTATATAAGCCACCAAAAGGTAAATAGTGGTATTATCATTTTTTCATTTCTCATTTAGCCTGGGAATAATATTTATAGATATAAAAAAAATTAAATTGGCATTTTTTTATTTTTATTTTTATTTTAACTCATTTTTGGCCGCTGAGACTAATAAACTATTAAAAAATACAATGATATTTTAAAGAAAAATCAGTATAGATAGTTTCCGCCATGCGTTCTGTGGCTTTTCATCTAAATTTGAGTGCAGTGACTTGTCAACAAACATTTTAGTGACTGTTGTTCTTTTTTTTTGAAAAGTCATTTATGAAAGCCTTATTTATAATTTTTCTTACAATATATACTTTTGTTTGTTTAATGCAATAAATTCAACTCTTATCTCTTAGCGGGTTCTCAGAATTCTTGCTTATAAATATTGTATTTATCCCATAGGAGTTATATAAAATATTTTTTCGATTTTTATGTCTAGGATAGTGCTTTTTTTTATACTATTGTCCTTCGGCTAGGAAAGGCTATCAAAAACCTAGCTGTGTGGCTAGTGTTCTTTTCTTAAGACCAGGTCCTCCACTTTATGAAGTTTTAGTGAAGACCAATGGATGGGGGCTAGAGCCACTGAACTAAAAGACATTTGACACTTCATTCTACTCAGCACATTTTGATATAAATATTTTAGCACTATAACCTTAATTTGAAATATAATAAATATCAAATAATACATTTTTTGTAGAAATAAGAGCTGATCGGACAAAAGCTTAGAGTTTTCTACACAGAAAACTTAGGATATCCCTGATTGAAATTTTCTTGGTCCGAAGCGGATTTCTTATAATAAAAATCTGATGAAATAAAATCTAATATTTTTATTTTGGCTTGTCGTGAAAGTATTCATAACACATTGCAACATTAATGAGGGAGACGATTTTATGATTTTTAAAATAATAATTATTTTTCTTTGTAGGCAATTGATCATACTTCCATTTGACCATAACTCTCCCTATGTCTAACTTTATTCAGTGCCTTTGGCAATTTTTCTTAAATAATTTTTTAAAAGATTTAGCAAATATTTTTCAAATAAAAATTATTTGAATGAATTCTTTAGAGTTTTTGTTATTAAATAACTTTTTTTTATAAAATTTCTTAATTTTTACAAAAAAAAAAAAAAAAAAAAAGAATAAATTAATACTTTTTTTTTTTTAATTTTATTTGAATCGGTCAGTTCTATGTTGGTTCCACCAGTTTGTTTCTTAGTTACAAAGAAATTTTCAAATTTTCATAAATTCAATAGTTTAACGTTAAAAATAAATTTTACTTACATAAATAAAAAGAAAATATTAATAGTATTTCACCCATAATTGCGTGGTTCTATAATTATTATAGGCCCTTGATTTATATTCCTAAAGTCCTAGAAATTTATTTTACTTAAACTTCTATTTCTGTTTATTTTTTATGTTAATTTATGAAAGACAGGTTAATTTTTTAACTTCAACTTGTAAAAATTATGCTAAATTATTGACTATATTTTTTTATTATCTACTTGGCAGCAGTATTTTTGTTAATCAAAGCGATTATAGGCAAATTAGTAGATAAGCGGATTATTTTATTAAAAGTGAGCAAAAAATATTTTGTGACAATTAAAAAATTATATATCATTTATAATAATAGTTCTAAAATACTACACTCAGAAGTTAACATCT
>JAAAKE020128215.1:0-14663 GCA_010014785.2 Anisolabis maritima
GATGGCTTCTACTCTTTATCCAGGCTCTCAAATTAAATGTCCGGGCGCCTTGAGTAACGGGACGTTAGGGGTGTACCAGAAACTAAAATATTTAATATTTAATTAAGCTGACAAAATTTTCAGTAATGGAGTAAAGTAGAGAATAATCCAACTCACCAATAAGGCACTTGCTCCAACACTGAAGAAATTGAAATTGCAATCCAACGATATATAGATATATGTATATAATAAAAATATAACGAAATAAAAAATTCAATAGTACCAGCGATACTACAGGTAAGAAAAGAGAATGAAGTCTTCCTGATTTCTTTTCCTTTTTTTTTTTGCTTTCTCCATTTCTCCTTCAAAAGGAAAGTGGGGAAAAGGAAGATGGCTCGTAAAATTACTCCTAGGTGTCACTACTCCCCAGTATGAAACTCGCGGCGTCAAAACTACGTTACAACATAGAAAGACAAAAGATACCCCCAAATAACAAGAAGCGGCAACTTTGACTATTTTTGAGAAATATACGCTATCCTGTTTTGTAGATAAATAAAATAAGAGGAAGGGACACTTGCCGTTCTACATAAAGAAATGAGATGCACTTGTTCGATGAGAAAAATAACTTTGGCCAAAACCTATACAATTAGTTAAAATAAAGCATTTTTTATATTTTGGTTGCTGTTCATAAACTTTTCAGTCATATATAGGGTGTGCCGTTATTAACATTTTATACAATATATAAATTAGAGTTTTGGATAAGGAAACTGGGACTTCTTGTTGTGTTTCACGTTTTTTAGTGTTAATATTGGTCATTGATGAATATGGCACTTCGCATAAATAAGTAGAGAAAAATAATAAAATTTTTAAGATCTTTACTGATATATTTGGAAATGCAAATGAAATTTTTGTCCAAACTGCAGGTAAATTCGTTTCATTAAATTCTTCAATGAATTTTGATATTTTGCTGACACATCTGAAGAATTCTTGCGACACACTCGTTGGGAAACACTGGCATATAATTTTAAAATATAAATATTATTATTTTATTTATAGGTTTTTTTGAATAAAAAAAAAACATATAGGGTGCGCTATTAGAATCCGAACAAAATTGTATTTTAATTCAGGGGTAGGCGCTAGTTGGCGCTAGAGTTAGCTAAATATGTCAGTACTTTCATAACCCCAAAATGGCCGAGCTCGTCAACCCAAGCATGGAGTACTGTAGAAGAGTGGCGATTATAGAAAGCCTTCGTGCCGGAAGAACGCCCACCGAAATTAAATTCTTCGGGTACACAAGGTCGACTGTATATGACGTTGTGAAGAGATACACAGTCTCAGAGGAGTCCAAGGAGGGCTCTTCCACTTCGGCGAGGAAAATATAGGTTAGGCAGAAATCAACAAGGACTCCAGAAATCATCCGAAGAGCCCAACAGATGATTTTGGAAGACTCAGGGACCTCGCTTAGGAAATTGGCCTCTGTTTTGGGGGTGAGCTTAACGTCCGTCCGTCGAATCGCTCAAGCGAATCTCAGATATACCTCCTACGTCCTCAAGGTCCGTCAAATGCTCTCCGAGGCCGCCAAGCTCGCCACAACCCCGGAAACTTGCTCCACCCTGTAGTGGAGCAAGTTTCCGGCCAATATCCACCTCTAGAGCGTCGTCTCAAGTGAGGGCGATGTCATGCCACCGCATTTCTTCCAGAAGGGCGATACGGTCAGGAAGGATGTTTATTTATATGTTCTGATGACAGTGGTAAAGTCGTGTATGGAGACTGTGGCCTCTGTGAGACCGTATATCTATCAACAATATGGAGCACCCTCTCACTCGAGTCATTTAGTGCAAAATTGGCTCTCTGACAACGTTGACATGTTTTGGTCGAAGGACTTTAGGCCTCTTAACAGTCCCGACCTAAACCCTCTAGACTACTACGTGTGGGGCATAGTAGAGAGACAAGCCAACAAGTCTAGGCACTCTAACCTAAACTCCCTCCGGGCCGCGATCAGTTGAAATCAGCGTGCTCGCACTTTAGGGCAAGGATCGAGCAGGTGATAGATGCGCAGGGTGGCTATATAGAATGAAAATTCTCAACAAGGGTCCTTTAAATGAGATATAACAGCATTTTTGGTATTTTTGTATATTGGCTTAAATAAACAACTTTTTGGATAAAATGTTTTTTTGTCCAGTTTCTAATGGCGCACCCTGTATATAGACTCTATGAATTGCAATCAAAGCCGTTAGATAATTAGAAAATCTCAAATAACTAAAAAATTACTGTGCTAGTAGTGGTTGGCCGATTTTATTCAAAAACTTGCTATGGTATTTGGGCTTAAATGTCACATTCGCACATTTTTTTCGTCTTTGAAACATTATTTACAAATACATAGGTAGACTATTTTGTGGGACACATTTTTGGACTCAAAGACCTCAAACTTATACTTACATTGAAATCTCACATCGAATTTTTTGTGATCGCAATATTTTCCTTACTATAATATATCACTATTTCAGATAAGTATAAGTATGGGAAAGTAAATAATTTTATTTAATGGACCCAAAAGAAAAAATGGATTCTAAAAGAAAAAATAAACTTAGTCCCTAAAAATATGTAAAACAATCAAGTTAAAAACAAATTAACTATCTTAATGAAATTTCTTTGAAAAATTTCTATAAAAAGCTGTTAATTATAAATCCGATTTGTTTATCTATTGTTGAATAACTCTGAAATTAGCAACGTTACGTAATTGGAGCCATTATGATATATATATACAATCAATATAAGATTCCCATATTGAAATTCGAAAATGAATTACCCTGCATAATACAGTATATACTCGCGTATAAATCTTCTGTGTAAGTTGAAAGAGCAAAATTTGGTCCAACATATGATACGCTAATGTGCATATGATTTGCATAATGTTAAGAGAAGAGGAGTGAGAAATTACAATACCTATATTTCATATAATTATTTTTCTTTATTCAAAAAATTCATTTCAAGTCACCCATCAAAAAAAAAAGTATAAGTTTAGAAGCAATAACGAATTTTCAAAATAAATAAATAAATAAAAATGCAGAATTATTGATTTTAAAAAGTATAAAACTAATCAAAATTAAACCATTGAGATTTATTGAAGTGAATATGTATAAAGACAGTTAATAAAATCTATTTCACAAATTTTTTTCTACCTTGTTTCGCAGAATAAACTTGATCAATCTAAAGGGCATTTCTCCACTTCTAAACAGATGATTGGTCCTTTCGCACTGAGTGCAAGCCAGATTGAAATTATGCGTACCTTGTTATGGATTTATGAATTCGTATGTTGTTCATGTTATTATATAATTACTGGATTGCTGCCTCGACGCTCTTTTTGCAATCGATTCCATTTCTTTATTTCAACTTTGTTTTTTCACGAGTATAAGTATATTGTGTTTAAATGTGTTTATTAACTTCAATTAATTCAACTTCACCAGAACAACATAAAATACAAATACAAATGTTTTATATAGTATCTCTACTGATTATGATCAGAACTGTCAAATGAGGCCATAACCAGCATTGCAGCTTCACTGAGAAGTTATACTGGATGAAAGTTTCCAGTTGCTGAAAAACAATCACAAATAGCGGCGCTTGTGACATCACAATCCCTATTCGATTAAATAAATTCTTTGATTATTTGTCTATCATATGGTATTATTCGATTTTCGATGTAAATGATAATTTATGAACTGTAAGGCGAAAATTCACCTGATTTCGTTATCAAAGAGTTTTTTTATAGTGCAAATATATGAGTAAATTTAAAGACATATTTACTTCAAAATTTTGAAATACTATCAGGTTATTTATTTTTGTTTCTCTTGAAAATTGCTTGTAGCTTCTAAACTTGTCGACTCTTTAGGGTATATACGTATATCGGTTAAAAAATTTATTAAGAGTATAAATAAATAATAATATCCTATTTTCTAAAATTGATTAAAGAAATTTTTCGTGTTGACTCCGTTTTCTTTTACTATCTATATATGTTACTGTCAAAACTTGATTTGCCTAGTTAGAACTAATTTTCTTGGACTTATTTCTCACAGCCAAAGAATTGTTCGCCATTTTATATATACATAAACAATATGCATATAACTAACTCTGGGCACATAAAATAATCATCTAGTGATGATGTTGACATGAAAGGACAATAAATTTGATCCGAGCAACTCATTCATTAAGCACCCTGGAACTTTAATATTGGATGCTCCTGTCTTACATCCTTCATAAATGGAGTTACGATGTCTATAAAATGGCGAACAATGTTCTCTTTGGGTTGTTTTCCTGATACAAAGAAAATTAGTTCTAACTAAGCACATCGTGTTTTGATGGTAACACATACACATATATGGGAAAAGAAACAAACATATCCCAAGGCATGTTTTAGAGCATGCTCTTTTTGTGATTTTTTGTTTCCGAGTTCTAAATAATTTTTAGGTGGCTGTGTTTCCTCAACAATTTGAATATGTAGTATTGACATTTTTTGATTTAATGTGTTGTGTGTTTGTGTATGTCATTGTGATTGTAGGAACTTCGTTCCTTCACGTAAAAATCACCTTAATCCTGGTCGCAATATATTGGCTGCTCATCAAGGTCAAATGCAGCATGCTAGTGAGTTCATTTTATTTTTTTCTCAAATATATTTATTTATTAGATATTATTTATTTTAATTAATGCTTTCATCATTTATTTTTCACAATAATATATGTAATCTTTTTTTTAAATTCAAGTCGTAATTTGAAAAAACGTAACTATTCCTTAATTTAAAGATAAAATATAAAATATTTGAAAAAGCATTCATTCTTAATTGTTAATTAATTAGCTTTATTTTATTTTTCAAAATATCCTAGGGCCTCTTCTAACAGCAATAAAATTTAGAATTTCTAAAAAATAATTATCTAAAGCTATTAATATAATAATAAATAAAAATATCACTTTTAAAATATCCGCCTTATTAAATACGAGGGTGGATCAAAAAAAAAAAAAAAAGATTACAAGGGTAATAAAAAATTAACAATAGACAGAAAATACAAAGGAGAATTAAGTGGCATACTTGCCGATCACTTTTCCACATAATTACCAAATCTATTTAGGCATTTATCTGAACTCAGGACCAACTTGTTTAACCCGGCTTGGTAGAAACCACGTCCCTGTCCGGTACGCTGCACTAGGAACTTACCATAGGTCAGTCCCAGCTATGACGCGATTGCATGCACAGTTACCCGTCGATCATTTTGAATCATTACTTTAACTCGTATCGTGTTAATGTTTGTCGTTGCAGAACTTGGACGGTCGCTCGCTGCTCTATTGTGTTTTCCACATCCTTTCTGCCCGATTGCAAAGAGCGACACCATTTCTATACATGTTGTCTGCTCATTGCTTTTTCACCATAAACCTCCACGACTGTGAATTGCAGATGCGGACACATTTTTTGTCCATAAGAAACGAATCGCGGCCCGCACCTCCAAGCGAGACCACTTTTCTAAACACCTTGCCATTTCAATCGCTCTGACGCGTCTGTGAACTTACACTACCTACCTGCACAACTGCTGTAAGACATCTAGCTCGATCTGTCTCCACTCTGGAGAAAAAATATTCCCTCCACAATAATTACTTTTCAAATGCTGCTGCTCATAACCTTTTTTTTTTTTTTGATCTACCTTCATATATTGCCAATTAATGCCTTTTAATTTATTCATAGTAACAACATAGCAACAAAGAATCAATTTAAGAACTTGGTTCTTTTTAACTGTATAGAAAAATTTAACACTTTCTCACAATGTTACGTTTTTTCCCTTAGAATTAGGCAATCCAGAGAATTTTCAAAAGATATTAAAAATGGCCGTAGTAGGCATTTAAGCTCGATAGTTTATCATTAAAATGTTTCTATTTTAAAGGTAGTAAAAAGGAGTCCAAAATAATGTTTTTGGAGTAAGGTTCACGAAAAAGAGAAACAAAACTCCCTAAAGGAGTACGGTTGATCACATTACTTTTACATTTAATTTGGAAAATCTAGACCGTTCCATCAGTTTAACAATTTGATATTAATTCATATTTAGTTTTATACAGAAGTATCATTTTATAACTCAATCTCAATCATCAATCATCAATTTTTTCGCCATAGAAATAAACAATTGATATATATTGTGTTAAAAATACTAATTTCCAAGGATGGGATGAATAAATGATAAATGCCAGGTTGCGTGATAAAATGAAGTGTGTGAAAAGGTGTGAAAAAATAAAACTAGCTGTTAATGTTAAGGAACACATCACAAATTTTATTGTAGATATTTCGGTTGGCTTGACTCCGAAACATCATCAATGATATTATTACTTGGTGAGCTTGCGTCTAATATTGACTAGTCGGAAATAGTATTGATCCCTTTTCTCGCTAGATGGCCTTAAATCTCAGGTAATATAAGTCGCACTGTTGAAACTGACATTTTACTGTTGGAATTCATTTTTTTTTTTTACTTATTTTAGAGCGCCTTGAAAATGAGAGAAATTTTTGCAAAAGTTCACAAATTGTGGAGTCTCCCCTTGTTTCAACCATGATTTTTTTGCACATTTTTGTCATAAGTAATCCATTTTTCATCGAGCGTGATCATCTGCTTCAGAAATGGCTTGATTTCTTTACGTTTCTGTAAAGATTCGCAGATGGAAATTCGATCGAGTAAATTTTTTTGTCAAGTCATGTAGCTCCCAAACATCGTGCTTCTTTTTTCTAGCTTTCTCCAAATGGTTTAAAACTGTTTGGTATGGATGTTTATTTCCTTGGCGATGTTAAGGCTGCTTAGATGCTGGTCTTGCTCAACTTTTGCCATAATTTCTTCAACATTTTCTATGATTGGTAGACCAGTGCGAGGACCATCTTTAACATTGAAATTTCCTATACGAAAGCGTTTGAAACATCTTTTGGCTGTGGCTTTTGATAATGTATCTTAATCATTAACAGCATAAATTTCTTCACAGGGCTACGCAGGATTTGTGTCTTTATCAAAATAAATTTTTAAAATGTAGAGAATTTTGCAAAAATTCCACTCATCTTCAAGATACTCTAAATTAATTATAAATAAACGAAATCCAATAGTTGTTGCAGATCTAATACTGTAAAATGTCCTCTTTCATTTGATGCTAAGTATGACCCGATGCGACTTATATTACTTGAGATTTGTGACTTTAAAGCCATCTAGGGAGCAAAGGGCTCAATACTTTTTCCGACTACCCAATAAAATGAAAAAAAAAAAAAAAAAAAAAAACTGCTTGGGCGAGGTCCATATGGTTTATTCATTTATCCATTTATTTCCTTGAGACACGTGTCCGTGAGTGGAAAACGTCATGTACAAAATACAATTGCTACAAAAGAACAAAATATATAAGCTCGAGGTTAAATTTTATATTTAACATGAGTATCATGTCGCTTAGGCCTCGAAGCTATTGAATAAATTCCAATAAAGAGAACTCTTACTTTACTGATGTACTTTTTTTTTTTATCTTTTTTCGATTTTCTCAAAATTCATAAAATAATTCTTTAATAGATCATCTTTGAAACCAATAAACCCTTATCCCCCCCCCCCCCCCCAAAAAAAATTGTTTGGGACCCACTTTACTCTTGTATGTTTTTTGCTATTTTCTCTTAAACATCTTTAACGTTATTGATTAAATTGTTCTATATATTAAGAAATGAATTAGAGAACGACGCAAAAAATCTTCACTTCACTCAGCTTTTCCTTATATTAGGTAAGAGAAAGTTGTGTGATGTGCTTTTACACACCATTTTTTTTTTATTTATTGGTATTAATTATTAATTTTTTGGTATATTTATAAAAATATTACTTATTCTTAACATTTCTTTTTCTAATCTTGTTTTATCTATTTCCGAAATGATTACGTCTCAAAATATTCAATTAAAATTTTTTTTTAAAAAGACGATTAGAATGATTTTTGGTTTTCAAAAGGAAATTGGTAAGGTCCTGCTGCAACCGCTGGCGCTGACGAAATCGCTGGTGTATTGCGGAGAATGAAGATTAGGCCTGTTTTGGCCTGTGGTGTCTGCGGTACTCTCGCGAATTGCCACTCAACAGGTCGTGTCTTGCTCGACTAGAACCAGCAACCGGGCACGATGACTTATCGTGGGTTAACCGGACGGACGACGTAGATCAATCTCGATGTATCCACACCCGGCGGAATTATCCGCGAGATAGCAGGCGTGTGATCGTCGATAAAAAAAGGCGATTGCAGAATGTCGACTAGCCAACGTCGAATCGCGACTAATAATAATTAATGCTGAATGTCGACTGTCCGACGTCGAAACCCAAATCGGAATAATGAAATGTCCTTCCTTCCCTCCCGTCTGAAGCAGTGCAACTTGAGTTCGGTGAAAACCTCGGTGGTTCATTTGAATTCAAATTGACTATGATGTACGATTGCGGGGTTTATACCAATCTCAAGGGTAAGGACAGCTAACACCGCCTCCCTGTGGCATTAGCCTCGACAGTATATTAATTTTATTTTATATATTGAATTAAATTATGATTTAACAAATTATATACCGTATATATTTCATTCAATAAAATTAATTAAATAGTGTATTAATTTTTTATTTTTTTTTTAAACAAATAATTACCGGCGGCTCTGGCCGGTCCACATTAATTGGTGGAGCTTAACAGGGCCGCACAAAGGGCGGTCATGTTGCGAGTTATTATTTATTAAAAAAATTAAGTGCATAATTTAAATAGAATAATGAGGCTTATATAGTCTTTTTTTTAATTTATATTAAAAAGACGCTGCATCCAAAAACACAAATGCGTCCTTAGCCTTAAAGTTCTGCTTTTTTCCCACCTGAGTTATTAATTTTTTCATGGTTTATTTAACATGCTTTGGTTTTAAATGGGCACATAGAAGGCCACTGCCTTCAGTGACGTAGATAAGAGAAAGTAAGAACTCTCAGAAGCCTTTGAAATATAGAGAAAGAAAAAAGAAAAGTTAATGAAACCTATATGAAAATTATTCTTAAAATTAACAAAAATAGAAAAGAAATGTTATGAATTTTTTTTAGCCACTAAGCAATATTTTTATACAAATATCAATAAATTAATAATACCTTAAAATAAATATATTTTCAAAAATCAAAAAAGTAAAATATTTCAAATTTTATCACCTTTCCCAATTTAAAAATTATTTTAGTAAAAAATTTGTTTTTTTTTTTTTTTGTTTTTTTTTTTTTAATTAAATAATATATCGCAAAACCTTTTCATGTCAAGTCAAAATATATGACACCCTTAAGTAACAATAACTAAATATATTTCTCAGCGTAGCGGTTGTCTACGTTCTGTTTTAAAGGCGAACTAAACTATAACATAATTCGCCCAATTACTATCCGTTGCAAAAAAAAAAGGTAATAAACTTTTACTGTGAAGATTGGCAACCAATTCAAGGGTAAGTGTTGTTGGTTGCATATTAGAGAATGTTGCAGGCAAAATTATTAAAACGCCTTAATAAATAAATATTATAAGAAAACATTTAAAATTCAAAATTAATATCCTATTTAATTTTGAGATAAGTCTGATAGGAAAATTGATTAAAATAATTATAAAAAGAAAATCCATCTATTTCCAATTAGGTTGTTATTTGTCTTAAAAAATAATTTATTCCTCAGCTTTCAGAGCAAATATGTACTCAATTCATATGGGAGGAGGGAATGAGATATTAATAAAAGAAATTTATGTAAAATTTACTAAATTCATAAAAAGGCTACAGTAGTATGAGAAATATGAAATTTTAGCTTTTTTTTTGAGAGAAATATGAAATGTTTTTTATAATATTAATTAATTAATTAAGGTGTTTTAAAAATTTTGCCTGTAAAGTTCCCTAATATGCAAACAACAACACTTAAACCTGGATTCGATTGCCGCTCTTCACACCAAAAGTTTATTACCTTTTTTTTTTGCAACAGATAGTAATAAACATGTGCCATAACATAGAAAAACTCTAAAATTTTATTCAATCTCTGATTTTTATTTCTTTTACAATAATAATAAACCTGACTTGGGTTAAGAAATAAGATGAGATTACTCTTATAATCCAAGGGTTTATGTCATAGTTAGCTTTTTTTTAATAATAACAGGAACGTTTTGCAACTTTTTTAATTAGATGGAATCTATTTTTTTTTATACTATATAAAGCCTAATGGTAATACTTTCCAATGGTGCTATAGAGATTAACTGCCTACCACCGTCATTTTGATTTACGTGGTTTCTAATATACAACTTCATCATTAGATTCATTTTGCACTAAAAATATATTTCATATATTATTGAATCACTATTAACATCTCACTTTAAAACTTCAATTAATATTTTTATCTTCTAATTCTCGCTTTTTGCATGGCTTCAATAAATTTAATTTGCTTTGAAAAAAATTTTTAATACATTTTAAAAATCTTATATAATTAACATGTTTTTATATTCTTTTGATATTTGTCAAATGTAAGATACCCTGAAGGTAAAGAGATATGGTAGGTATATAAATTAACTAGATGGATCAATTTGAAATAATTTTATATAAATATTTTTTCTATAAAAATTGACCTCTTGATCTAACAGCATGGGTTTCTTGCATTGCATGGTGTGTCTGCTCTGTTCCAGTCAATTTCACCGGGCAGAATTTCGTATCGGCGCATCAAATTTTTTCACGCCAGACCCCGTCCCCCTTAAACCAAACACCGAGTAAGTTTATTCTCCTTTCCACATCCTTGAGTTATCTATCACCTAAACTTATTTCCATCATTATTTACTCAAAATTTATTTAATTTTTTTAACATTATTTATTTTGCACTTAATTAATTAGGATTTTCACTCTCTTTACTTAAAAATGTACGTAATATTTTATTTTTATGGTTTTTCTTTGTTTTTTTGTTTTTTTTTTTTTTTTTTTTAAATATTTTGTTTTTAATTTTATAGTTAAATGATGAAATTTTTTCCTTTTTAGATACAAATCAACAACTTGCTCAGAACCCACCTGAACCATTATTCGTAGCAGTTCCACCACGGCCACAACGTCTCCTTCATTCAGAGGCTTATATTAGGTAAAATATTCATAAATAAAGATAAAATACAATAAAATATCGTCTAAAGTTACCAAGTATCTCCTAAAAATCATCATCTTTCGCATGGTCACTATTGTATTTCATAATAAAAAATTATTTTATTAATTATTATTTTGATTATATGGAGACGCTTATCTAATGCATAATTGATATATATAAATTTGAATCAAAAAATATTTAATCAAAATGTATTTATTGATATCTTCCCCAGTGTCATCAAGTGACGTAATGTGAACACACATATATACAGGGGTGTTCAAAAAAATGTATATACACTAAAATAGATTAGCTGCTATATTATTGTGAGTGTTACGGGAATATAAAGAGATAGTTACAGCATAGAATAGACACAGTTTTTTCGTGTTATTTTAATAAGTGCTCAAACTGGAAACCACCTTCATCCAGACATTTTTGAGCACGATGCTTTACATTTCTGGTTACATCTTCCAAAGTAGCCACAGTGGACTAGTGGAAACCAGTGTGAAAATCTTCGAGGTGCAAGTGACAAGGTTACTTATTCTATTACTGTAAATTATATGGCATATTTTGGTGGTGTAATGCCTCTTCGAGACGGATCTTTTATTACCCCCTCAGCTTGACCCTCATACAACTCACTCTTTACGTTAATTCATATTTTCGTTCATTTAGTTGTTTGTTCCAAGCCAGGAACACTCCGGCGCCTCGGCGATGAGATGGGACAATAGAGTGTAAGTTAGTGTAAGTGTAAGTTGTTCTTGTGTTTAAACACTCTAACTTAAAGACTATGCCATTAATTGATTTTAAATCGGGTCTTTACTTATATCATTAATCTTCAAGAGTGATTGTGTTTATTTTCGATTAAAGTTAATATCTTAAAAAGTTTTTCTCTGAATTTCAGGTATATAGAAGGCTTATCTGTTGAAAATAAACATATCAGCAATTGGGATCGGCAATTACGGGCTACTTTAGAAAATACAGGTCAAATTGACCCCACCCGATTGCCAGCTAACTGGCTTGCCCATGGAGCTGGTCAACATGGAAACATTTCTAACGCATTATGGACCCTTCGGGATCTTCTTATGAGAGATGCTTTTTCTATTAGCAAAGTCGTCTGATTTACATTTCTCTCTTATTTTTTTGTTTTGTTTTTTATTTTTATTGGCTTTTCAACTGCAACAAGTGTTATTAATAAACCATAAATGTAACAAAAATTCAAAGGCATCAATTTTTGTTTAATTTTATTATTTACTTACTTAGACTTTAGTATGAAAAGTTGGTCAACATGGCAACATTTCTAACGTCTTATGGAAAATGAGAAATGCTCGAGCTACATCCTATAGATGGATATTCTACAAAAAATATCAAACATAACAACTTTTTTTCATTAATAGAAAAATATAGTATTTTTTATTTATCATATATACCTACATAGACGGATGATAAAATTTTACTCTACTTACATAGCTCTTTCTTAGTTTCCTTAAAACTTAATTTAAAATTTTAAACAAGTTTCTAGTTTCCTGTCGGTTTAATATTAATAAATGAAATACATTGACTGGATTTCTTTTTCTTTTATTGACCTCTTGTTCCACATCCAAAAAAAAATCACGATTAGATTGGTGGCTCTACTTTATATAAACATGTTTTTATATCTATAATTTATATAATATAATTATAAATCGCAGATAGAGTTGTTGTATATTACAATATAAAATTATATATAACATATATAAAGTGCATATATACATAATTAATGCTCAACAGCACTGATATGGCGATGTCTTCAGAATGAATAAAAATTATTTATCTATTACAAACAAATAAAATAAATAAATATTGGGAATAAACGATCCTGATGAGAACGTTGACCCATAATACAAATATAAATATAAAAAAGCCGAAATCTTATTAAATAAATATTTTCTTTGGCCCCAAGAAAATTATATTTATATAAACATGTTTTTACTATATCTATAATTTTCCATTCTTTTGCCAGATATTATAATTGATCTATTTGATATATATATTACAATTATTTATGCAATCTGACAATCTGCATTTTGTAAAATAGACATATAATAATTACTAAGACCTATGCCATCGGTCTGATAGTGAGAGCTCTATGGCCATAGATCTTAATGAAGGTCTTTTTCAGCCAGACGTTTACAAGTGTTGTCTATCTTCATCAGAATGATGGCGCTATCAAAATCGAATTCATGCTTTGTCTCTATGGTATGGGCACTTAGGGCAGTTGAAGATTTTTTGTTTGTTATGCTTAATTCATGCTTCTTACGTTCAGAAAATCTCCGAGACGTCTGGCCCATATGAATGCTGGTAGGATCAGGGCAATTAAGGCATTTAATTAAATTATTAAATTAATGTTATTTACTTTAATTAATTAAATTAAAGTAAATAACATTCTGATCCTCATGCTGGGCTATCCTATCCTTGATATTAAATAAAAGAATATGATGATGAAAGCGCCGTACGAATGTTATGATGTTTAAAGATTTTTTGTATTTTATCAGAGAGCCCAGGAACATAGATGAGGGGAAAAAATACCCCCTCATTATTAGCAGACACAAACGGAGTAGGAGCTAGACATAACCTCTACATTTTACGATGGAAATTTCTGATGCATGCAGTGGATAAGAATTGGATGACGTCACCCTACTGAATTTATCAACATTTCTCCCAATAAATGCCTCGTCACAAAGAGAATAAATTCTTCTTAGGAAGTAATCTAAGGTGTTAATTTTGTATACAAAGGGGCAATGAGAGAAATAATTGACAAATCTTCCACTGTCAGATAGCTTTGTATAAAGGTCAAACGAAAGAGTGCCTCCAGGATTTTTGATAACTAAAAGGTTTCAGCTCTAATGACTGATGACAGCATTATCTAATTAAAACGGAAACATCTCATATTTTGGGAGTTTTATTTCGATAGAGGCTTCCCTACTGGCTGACTTCCTCCCTTTTCACATATCTCTAAAAAAAGAAATTTTTACACATTATATCACCAATGGAAAAAAGTTCTTTGGGACCTTGGTGGTGATGTAAAAGTTAGCATGTCTATGTTCCATAAAGCTCGGTGAATCTAAGACTAAGGCTACACTTTAATATTTGCTCGCTTTGATCTATTAAAAAAAGTGAGCAATATAACATCTTTAATGTATATAAATAATGAGGTTAAATCTTTTACTAAAAAATAAAATAAATTTATATAAAGATATGAAAAATGCGCTGTCTTTTTATTAAAATATTTTATTTACTCTTTTAATGACGACTTTTCAACAGCTTTATCTGGTCTTTTTACAGCGTACAATCATCTTAAAATGTTGCTGATAAAAATTTTGATTGCATTGCTTGATAATCGAAACCATACATATTTCATATCATATCTACAAAAAAAAAAAAACTCTAGCCTAATCAAATTATTGTAAATTAATATATTAAAATTGAAAGATTATCAAATTACATATAATAACAATAATTGAATATATTATCAAATTTTATTTCAAGTAAAAAGATATTAAGTAATAGATTCCATTTTAGCCTGTAATAGAAG
>JAAAKE020128226.1:0-14662 GCA_010014785.2 Anisolabis maritima
TGGGTAAAATTTTAGAAAGATAAATGACAAAAATAATATGTCCAATAATTGAACAACAATTAACAAGAAATCTTGAGATATCTGAAGAATCCATCCAAAGAGCACTGATAGTAATTATAGCCAAAATTATAGATGGTATTATTATTGTATTCATTTGTACAATTGGATAGCGTTGTATAGTAATGACCACCTTAAAAATATTACTAAGGTAATCTGTTAATTCCATATTTATCAATTTCCAATCATTTGGGTGTACGTTTTTGTTCGGAGCATCAGCTAATTTTGCAGTAATGTTAACTTCTCTTCTTGTATAAGAGTAAAGTGTGAATTCAAGCAAACAAGTTTGTGTATCGTAAGGCCAATGAAGAATATCTGCCTCACATCGTAGAAGATTTTTATAAGGAATCACACAATGAACGTTCCCTTCATAATTTACTATACATTTTGTAAAACCAATATATCTTCGAATTACATTATTTAGCTCTGTTATAAAAAAGATATCTGGACTCCATAGTTTGTCAATGGTAATAATTACGTCTTTTATATCATCATATGAAGCCGGATCCCAGGTTAAAAATTCATCTTTCCAATCCCAAATGTATAAACTATTAAATTCCATATGATTTTCTTTCTCTATAAAATCAAAATGCTTAAGTTCAACTAAAATTGATATTTCAATTGTTTCATTGGATTTTGCTGGTCGAATATTATAATCATATCCACATAGTATGTCCTTTAATAATTTTACTCTTGGTAATTTCCCTGCCTTATCATTCACACAATCACTGATTGGAGCAATATTAGCTGAAGCGAATACAAAAAACCACCAACACAATAAAATCAACATCACGTATTTCATTGTCTTTATAGTAAAACAATAGAGCCAGAAGTGAATTAACCAAAATCTATTCTCTGGGAGGAAAATGAGTGGGTGATAAGCTGCAATTCGAACACAAGGTTCTGTCTAATGTCAAATTCTTAGATAAAATTTTTATGAAATTTGAGAATAAAATGGAAAGATAATTTTTAAATCTAAATTATAATAATATTAATTACTAAGCTTTAATTATATATTTTAATTATTTAGCTAAATACTTATACGAATATTAATAATGATATGCAGTCCATTAATATTTCAATCAAGAGCGTTATTTCAACATTTTTTTTATTCGTGATGGAGGGGAGAAGCAATCAATTGCTCCCTATTCCTAAATGCCTATATAGGTCCCTGGCTATTTTTATATAATGCTATAAAAAAATTTTAATATTTTAGGTGGAGCTCTCGTTTTCTGTTCCATTCATCTCACTTCCAGTGCCTTTTAGTTCCACTGTGGCAACAGGAACTCCTCAGCCCATTAATGTAGATTTAGGGGCACTTGCTGCTGCTGGAGTTCTCAGTGTAGCCGGCTATGTTTTTGCTCCAAGTGTTTTTACTGGTCTACAACCTACTGCTACCTTGGAAAGAAGTTCGTATTCTAAAACTTTTCCTCTTTTCAACCCCTTATCATCATAATTGATAAAAATTTTACGCTTTATACATTATTTTAAAAAATCTTATTGAACGATTAGAATCTTAATCTTCCACTATAGTAATTTTCTTTAATAAAATTTTTACTTGATTTAAAATGTAATCTATCGACCGCCTATTTACTTTCGTCGGAGAAAATAACAAAACATCATGGCATCATGAAATTGTATTTACCAATTGTTGTACGGAGTCCTTCAAGGAGCTGCTTGCCTTTTTGTCAATAACGTTCAAAGAAAACTTCAAAAATTTGTTCAAATGCAATTGAAGCTCTCAAAAAAAAAAAAAATGGTTAACTAATCATTACAATCTAATTTTTAAAAGAAATAAGCTTATATTTAGTTTAAAAAAAATCAAGTCAAGTTATATTATTTGCTGTTAATATTTTACGATAATCATTTAATTGTAATTGTTTCTGGAAATGTGGCCAGTTTTTAATCTTTCCCTTTTTTTGAGCACATTTTAAATTTTGTTTCTTTTTTTATTCAGAATTAGATGGAGGATTAGCGAAGATATGGAATCAAGTAGAGAAAAATCTCTTCGAAAAGGAAATTGACGCTTCAGCTTGCACTCAACGAGCCCTTTGCCAAGCTGTGCACACGGCACGGAATAGAATGTCTACTGGTAATGCTGCAAGCGTGGATAAAATCGTAGATGGACTTGCCACGTAAGTTGAGTTTGATTTAAAATACTAATTTTTCAATTATCAATGAATTAATGAAACTACAAATATAATGTGTAATTTTGGGATAGTGATAAAAAATTTTAAAATAAGAATTATGTTTATTGTTCAGGAATTCATGGCTGCAGAGGTTTTTGGAGGGGACAGCTATCTTTGAGGCGGTAAGCAGAGGACAAAATTATGGAGATTGTGCACGCTATTACAGAGACTGTAAATTAACACCAGACGGATTACGAGATGTTCTTGGAAATTTTCTTAATACAAAATCTGCAATAGACTAAATAAATTATATCAGATGATGGTCAATTTATGATATATTATATTAAAAGGAAGAAAATTACACTCACTCTTTAAAAGAAGTTTGATATAGTTTATAAAATTTGATGAAGATGATATCAGATATTAATTAATGACTAGTTTTATTCAAATAATTTCCAAAATGTACAGGGATATATTTTTTTAAATTATACAAAATAAAGTTTTGATTGCTCAATTGAGAAATCATTAGGTTCACACCTATACCAAAGAGTAATAAAGTATTTACAATTTAAAAATCCTATGACATTATTGAGTTCATTCATAAGGTTCTAATAAAACTTTCCTTATTTTTTTAAAAAGAATGAAGGAAAAGATAGTGGGCTCATCCAATATGAAATTTAATAAAACTATGCTTTATTGCCAAGGTTTGCTGATCTGATCCCTCTTCAGGGCAGACAAGTGTCGAGGAATAATTACATAATTAATTTTTTTTTGTCTTTTCGGCATCTCAGGCCAAATAGACATATAGACATAGACGATACATAATATATATTTTACGATAAAATGATCCATCCATATTTATTTACATCAATTAGTATCTATTTGATTTAAATAAATTTTCTTCGGACTGCCTAGGATCCGAAACCACACCCCTTGGCTTTTAAGGTTATCAATATTGACAATGGCAGTATCTTTAATATCTCGGCCACGGGGGGAGGGGGGGGGGAAGTTAAGTAATTGACATGCATAATCTTAATAATAAGTCAATAATAGACATTTTATTTTTAACAATTATACATCCATAGTTACTTTGTGATAATCAGTAAAGAAGGCCCGACTAATGACTTAGTCGTCAATGAATTTCGCAAAACATTATTTTATTAAATTTCATTTTGATCCACTCCTTTCTTTCATTGTCCAGCTATACAAATAAATTATTTTGAATAATAATATTTTTCAATTTTATTTTTATAAAATTTCTTCGGGATGACTTTAATCACATAATTATAATAATAATAATATATTTATTTTATTAAGACTGTTTTATATGCATTTTTTTGTATATATTTTATTTAATAAGGAAAAATAAAAAAAATGGAACAAATTGTAAGGTTATTAAAATATTTCCTTTGAAAAAACATAGAGCATTATTTCTTCATTTCATTTCAAACATTGGAGTTAATATCAAATATGTAACATGAGGATTGTCAGATCGGAGGAGAAGATAATTTGTTAAAAAATTAGTTACAAAATATAACATATATCTTTTTTTAATCTACTAGATTATTTAATGCTCGGGGGTAAAGCAGAAATGATTTCTCTAATATGAATAGAATCAGCAAGAAGACACATTAAACCGCTACATTATCAATAACAATTAAAATTTAGGACACAGTAGAAACATGTTGAAATGTCATCCATAAAAAAATTTAAAAAAAAATAAAACATGAAAGTTTTTATAAATATAAACCACTAGTAACAAATAACACAAATATCAATAAATTTCTACACCTTTTTTCTTGGACCCGTGAATCGCATTTTGATCTCTTTATATGTAAAAGAGATCGTAGAAAATACTTATTTATTAATAATAAAAGATTATCAGTCTATTCATTCTGCTGTTAATTCTCCTCGAAGATTTTGTTGAAGCATCTAAAGAAGATTAGAAGTAATTATCTAAGTATTATAACAACTTACATATAGAATTGATATGTTTAGAAATATTACAAATAAAAACTTAAATTATTGTTAAAGTATAAGAAATAATTAGAAATTAGTTTTAAATATGATTCAGTAAATGAGACAAAACAACTATACATGCAAATTTAATCAATTTAATGATTGTGAATGTTTTTTTATGGACCGAATAGTTCCCTGGGGGATCGAACCAAAATCTTAGTCGTCGTTGTATTCATTCTCACCAGTACCCCGACATATCAACACTCAATTTTTATCAGTTCTTATAATAGTCATTGGCAAATATTAAATTTTATAATTAAAATAAACTAATTTTTAACAGAAGATAAGGCCAGACATCTTAATGGAGCCTTAAAGAACTACACATCAAAAAATTAAATTGAAAAAACAAATATTTTGAAAATGTGCCAAATATGATAGGTTCATATAGAATTAATTTGAAATACCTTTCGTTGGGCAGCAATATCAAGTCCAGGTCGAGAAAGAACATAAGCAAGCTTAGCTACGGCAGCTTCGAGAGTTAGATCTAAACCAAAAATGACTCCAATCTCTTGCAAATCCTAAAAATTCAGATTTAAGTATATTAGCTAGTACGAAAGAAAATCTGTTTTTTTTTGGAATTTTAGAAATTTACCCAAAATAAATCTTGTGAAGGCCCCTGGGTTTAAGGGTAACTATGCAAGAGAATGGTCTATAGTTGGAAACACACCAATCCTCTCGTATTAAAATACTTATTACAAAATTGTTATATAAATGGTGAAATATTACGAAAACAATTAATAAATACTAAATCGAGTGACATAGCTGGGAGGTCGTAGGAGGCGGTAAGTCAGAGAACAGCTATAAAAGAATTTTTGTGAAATTGGACTAAGAAAGAGAGCTAGAGCAAACTGAAGGAATGTCTGGAAGCGGTCTAAACCTTAGTTACGCCATTGAATTGGAGTATATGGAATTGAAGGTTTCACAGTTGTTATCATTAATAAAAAAATTTCATTTTGATTTCAACTGTAGAATATTTATATACAATGTTTCGGTCACTCATTCTATGGCTTTCCTTAGGTACAATTTAAATACAAATCATAACCCTTCAAATTGTAGTTCTCTAGATGTAAGATTCTGTGATTTGTATGTTGAATTGTGATGAATAAGGCGACCGAATGAGTTTTATATTTAATACAAATAAACCAAAATTGTAGTTTATTTATTAATAAAATCATAATTTATATGATTACTTTCACTTTCCATTCAAAATTTTTTTTTAGTCTTTTTCGGCATCTGAGACCATTTAGACTCTGTCCTTATTTATTTATATTAATTGGTAGCTAATATAATATAAATAAAATGTTGTCCCTTAGGACGGAAGCGAACCGCTGACCTTTGCTTTGATACGTGAACCCAAGCCTCTAGCTCTGCCCCAAGGGACAGGGCTTCAACATTTATTAATTTCATGTAAGATGGGATATTTTAAAATCGTTATAAAAAAAAAGAAAAAGTTTCGCTACTTACATAGCCAGTAGCATAAAGGCGAGCATCAACCGAGCCATGAACACATTGGGTAATATTAAGAATAAGAACTCCACTCTCCGTTGCTATTTGTAATGCATCTAAAAGGGCATTTGGAACATTTCCTGTTCCATATGATTGCAATACAATTCCAGCTACCTGACGTTCTACTAAATTCGTTATCTAAAACAGCAATTAAATTCTCTTTATACTTAATTCTGTATTAATGAACATTATTTCAATTTTAAAATGATATGAGAGTGAAAGAATTAATTTAAACGAGGAGAGAAAAGTTTATATTTTTTTTTCATAAAATCTTATATTTTTATAAAAATTGCCTCCTAGATTATCTGCTACTTCTAGTCAATTTAGAGAAGTTAAAATAAATTATATGTAAGGGAAGTAGAAGACAGCAATGTAATAAAGCCTTTGCATGCCAAAGCCGTAAGAAAAGGTTTAGGACGAAATTTATTCATCCATCTTCAATCACATATTACTTATAATATTTTATATTGGTCCCCTTTCGGCTTTGGCACCCAAAGGCTTTCTTTTATTGTTGCGAGCTGCCTTGTACTTATCTCACCAAATTTCAAACAGCCACTTACTACTAAACAATCAAAATAAATCAAAATAAAGAATATATTTATCCTGAAGAAGAATAGAAGAGGCTAAAAATTGTAGAACCTCTTCAACTTATAAAAAAAAAAAACAAAGAAAATTTCTTTTTTTTTTATTAGTTGAATGTATATGTATCTTAAAATAGTAATTATTTAAATTTTTTATAAATAGTAAAAAATATAACCTGTTGAGCATCGAGCATTGGGTGAAGAAGAAGTACGCAAATATTCGTCTCTAAATTTTCGTTTATATGAAGTCGTAGAGAAGGAGTTGGAGATTTCAAAATAACTTTCTCGTCAACTTGAAAAAATAATAAAAGATAAATTATTATTAAATAAATATATATAGTGGACGCAAAACTTTGCATGTGAGCCCCCATGGGTAAGTAGAAGATTTTTCGGCTTAATTTATAAAACTCACCCATATGTTAATTTACCTATAAATAACTTTCAAAATCTTAAGAAAAATAATTTAATTAGCAAACCAATATGAAATTAAACGTCATTTTATTAACGGGGATAGATTCAATTAATTTATGTACGGATGTTGATTGAAAAAACACATATTTTTTGGATACGTCACAGATTTTTACATCGAGTTGAAAATTAATCGTGTCGAATAAATATTTGTATATAAGCTTTATTTGAACTACATGAAAAAGCTTTTTTATAAATTGAATAAATAAAAAAAAAGTTGTCTGAGATAAAAAATTTTTGGCTTTTTTAAACTCTTGCATTCCGTTTCATTTTGGAAAAGAAAAAATTTGAGCGGAATAAAAGTTCATATAAAATTATCATAAGAATGGATTAAGCAGCCTCTCCCCTCCATAGGTTGCTTGTGGCAAATATCGCTCTAGCTGTTGAGATTTATTTTTTAATAAGAAAAAAATAAATAAAAAATTAAGGCAATTAGTGGTGGCGTATTTTTGATATACTAATAAGTTTAAAAAAGGCAATTATTTACCTTGGAAAGTGATTCCAAAAGTTGCTAATGGTGGAAAATTAGGTGAATCGAATGCATCGAAACGATTAGCACTCAATTTTGAAGTGCGATTGCCTCTAAAGAGTTTTTTATTAAAATACACAGTGACTTCCGGAATTCGGGTTGATCCAGCGAGAATGATTGAGCCTAAGATATTCTCTAATCCATCATTAAATGGTTCAAATATTGATAACTGAAAAAAGAATAAGAGAAAGTAAAAAAATGATACAGTAGGTTAGATGATTTTCAATCTTATCATATTTAGTGCGGCAATTGACAATTTTTTCTGAAAGGGAAAGTGGGCATATTTTTTCATAATTATATAATTTTCTTTTTATAAATTTTACATTAAAAAATATGATATTATTCAAATTATAAAGCAAGAAAATGATCGTTCTTTTTTTTCAAAAAAATTTTAACTACTGGTTCGCAATCTGATGACTAAAATTACTTGATACTTAATATCCAGAATGGTTGGAAACAACTGGCTTAATACTAAAATTTATCAATTATTTTAGGGTTTATTCTGATCCAAATTTTACTGATTTGGCAAATACATGGAAGAAAAAAAATTATATTATAAATAAATTATGATTTAATTTTTATATAAGTTTGAATAATAATGATTTAATATTTTCTAGATAAGGATGGAAAAGTTTAAATCTTTTTAGAGATTAAATAAAATATGAGATGTTTTTTTTTTGTTACCACAATAAACAACAATTTTACTATTACTATCTATTGAAGATGAAATATAAGATGAATTCTGGGAAAAAAATAAAAACATACATGATGAGTAAATAAATGACAGTGAAAAAATTAATCAATCAAAGCTAATTATGTAAACATTAAAAGATAGATGATAGTTAAATAAATAATAAAGAAAGCGAAAATAATTTTTCAATAATAGTAATAATAATAATAATAAATAATCTTTTTGAAAGAGAAGATGTCATTTTGGAACTTTTTTTTTTTTTTTTCAAGAAAAAAATCATACTTCTTAACTCTTATATAAAAATTAAAGGTCTATGTATTTTCAATGAATTTGAAAAGTTCATTATTGTATACTCTGTCTTTATGTTTATATGCCTGACTGCCTGTCGACAATTTTTTTCATATATCAAAATTTTTCAGATTCGAATAAAGCGACAAAAATGGAATATAAATGTGCCAAAATTTTTAAAATAGGTCCATGGCAACAAAAAAAATGGTCTCCAAAATTTTAGCAAATATCACATTTTTACTTTAGATTCGGATTCCAAAATCTACAAATTCAGTAGTACACTCATTCACTACTATTCTGAAACTGTTGTGAGCAAAGCGAGAAATTCCGCAGCTCTTACGCAAAAATAAGTTCGTACAATACGGGAATGCATCTTTGCGCATTCTCAGATGTTTTGGTTTTGTTTCATTTCCTTCCTTTAAAGAAATGTATCTTAATTTTTAATATAAAAAACTTTAATGAAATTTAATTCTTAAAGAGTTTAAATAAGATTTTAAAAATTTAATTTTTTTGGTTAATTCTAATATAGTCGAAATATACTGGTTTTGAAATCTTTATCATTTACTTAGAGCAAGAGCCTCATTTTTTTGCTCAAATATTTTTACATTTGATTTAAATCAGGGGTGTCAAACTCGCGGCCCGCAACGAACATTTGTGGCCCGGCCAATATATCGGCATACAATAATATATAATAAAATAACAACGCATATGAAATTATTTCCATGTTTGGAAGTACTTATCGGTGCGAGCAGTTATTTTCAGTTATGAAAGGAAATAAGTCTCCTGTTAGAAACAGTATTAATGACGCTCATCTTCGGTTAGTTTTGAAAGTAATACTGCAAACAAAATTTCTCCCGAAATAGGAAAAATAGTAGCAGAGAAGAGATGTCAAGTGTCAATTATAAACATTAAATTTTTCTTGTTCTTTTATATATGTTTATTATAATGTATTATTCGAAATAAACCTACGTTTCTATGAATATTGATTTTTTTTGCGGCCCACCAAAAGTTAAACCTTGTTTGTTTGGCCCAAGTTATCCTTTGAGTTTGAAACCCTTGATTTAAATGATTGTTCCCAATTACAAGAAGCGACTTGTTCATCAAATAATTTTGCCGACTATTTTGATTTGATGTATTTATTTTTTCTTGGAAAACAATATTCATAGAGTCCCAAAAATGTACATAAATTAGGGTATATGGTAAAACTCCGATTTAATTTTATCAGCGGGCCGGTTGTAAGTAGCTAGAGCCCCGATTCGGCCTGCGGGCCATAGTTTGTGTACCCCTGACTTAGAGGGATATCTCTGGAATTTTTATATCATTTTCTTAAGTTTTTTCTTCATGGAAAATTTGTCTTTTTTTGGGATTTGGCGAACTTTGCCTTATGCCATATCCCTCAATTTTTTTGACACAACTTTTAGTTTAAGTTTAAACCCAGCTCTGGATTTATCTAATTATATCTTGTTATGAATTTTTATCAAATAACATATCAAAAGATGTCAATATTCTAACTGAAAATAAAGATAATCTTTAAAATAAAATTTAAATAAATAATTAAATATTATTTGAATAACTGCATTAATTCCTTTAGTAATCACTAAATATTTCTTTTTTGAGAATCTGATTAGCTGAGCAGAATTTATAATTGTTTAAGGCCGTCAAATCATATCTTATTATTAGAATAGCTTCCACTGTTGAAGGATTCTCCAATAAGATTTCAAACCCAAAGTGCGGTAAGAATTATTTTCTTTAAGTAAAATAAAGTAAATATAAAATAATATTGTTTTTCAAAGATTGTTAATTTTAGTTTATTTTTAAATTCACTTCTCTTTTTATGTTCACAATGCCAAAACTCTCTACACCTAAATGCATATTTAGAAAACTATTTACTAGTCTTTATAAAACTTTTAAAAAATTTAATTCTATTTATTTTTTAAATTAAATTAAATTTTTTAAATATTTAGATTCTACTTAGATGATTCAACTCACTCAAGCCTATGTTCTTAAATATAATTCGAGCGTGGCATAAAATGTATATTATTTTATGTATGTATGTATTTTTTTAGAGCCCCTAATTACCATATAATTAAATTTACCTATCATTTAAAATTTGATTCAACATATTATTTTTGTTTTTGCACTATCTTTGTAATATTTGCAGTGCAATAAAAATTTTAGGATAAATTTAAAATATTTTCCAATATGAATAAAAGAATAAATGACACATTTAAGCAATATATTTTCACTTTTTTTAAGGACATATTGACATAAATATTTTTGTATTTTTAGCAAAATAAAATTCCAGGCCAGGTTATAATTAATAAAGTCAAGTTATACCTTTAAAATAGAAATAATTTATTTCTTTTGGAATTGAGATTTTTTTATTATAGGGTTTATAAAAGAATAATAAGGAGCAATAAAAATTTTTTGAAAAGAGGTTCTCACCTGTGCCCCGGTGACAACCACACATTTCCCGAGATTCTCAAAAATGAATGAAAGTGCAGATGCAGTAAATGCAAGTGTGTCCGTCCCATGGAGAATCACGAAACCATCATACTTATCATAGGCATTCTGTAATAACAATAAATATAAACTAATTATTTATATATTTATTATGAAGATTATATTGATCAAGTTTTAAACTATCAAGCTTTAAATTTAATGAAAACAATTATAATTATCTGTCAAAAAGACACTTAGCTTTATATTCAATGAAAATAGAGATTTTTTTTGTGACTTTATTTAATTCAATTTTATAAAAAAATGCTTTAAGTGCAATGATAATCTCTTAATTAGAAACCTATTTTGCATAATGATAACATCAAGATTCTAGGACCGTAATAATACCACTTAACTTCTCGACCTTTGAAAATTCTTTAAATTATGATAGGGGCTTGAGTATGTGAAAGATTGCCATATCTTAAATAAAAACGAGTGTTTTTAAAAATTTGAACGTTTATTTATTATAGAATTTCCAAAATTTTTAATTTAAAGAATAAATCATATGGAAAAAATCTAGTTTGACAGTCGCACATCATACAACTTTCTCTTACCTAAAATTGTGCTATCACACCAGATTTTTTGTATCGGATTCCTTAGGTAGCAGGTTTACAATTTTATATTATCTTTTATTTTTAGAGATTTTTCTTTTGTGAATATGAATCAATTATAATAAAAAAATTTAATTAATTAAATTTGTAATTAAATCTCGCTTATTATAAAACAAAAGAATTTTTTTTATAATTTATTAAGGCTCGGCAACATAGCCATTTTACAGTTGTTTCGCTTGTTTTACATAAATGTATTTATTACGTATTCTTTAAATAAAAAACATAAATGTATTTATTACGAATGCCTTAGAATATAATGTGTTTTTACTGGTGAAACTTACTGATAATAATAATAACTATTGGAGTTATCTCAATGGGTTAAAGTAAAAACAAAATTAAACGATAAAATACATAATAAAACGTGAGTAATGAATAATACAAAAACTGAAGAGTATAAATTAGTGATATAAATGAACATAAGAATTAAAAATATTTATATTTTGTTAACAATGTATTATGTTTTATTTATATTTTGTTAAGAACGTATTATCCAATTTTTCCTATGGGATTCTTAAAATCTTAAAAGAGTCCCACACTATTTTGAGCTGGAAAATAATTAATACTTCTTCAAGATTATTTAATTTATTATAAATACAGCCAATTTAATCAAAATATTTAGAATAATTTAAAAGAAAATTACAAAACCCCTAAAAAAGTACAAGAATAAAGTGGACCCCAAAGAATTTAGGTAGGGAGGGGGAGTAAGGCTTAATATATTTCAAAGATCATCTAATAAATATTTGTTTTATGAATTTTAATCAAAATCGTTAGAGAAAATTTTTAAAAAATCAAAAAAAAAAGTACACTAGTACCCTTTGGGGGATTTTATTCAAGTTTTGAGGGGCATGCTACTAGGGTACATAGCTGAAGTATAAAATTTCAGTCTCGAACGTTTTTGAGATATCTTGTCCATAGACATACATACAGAGAGAGAGAGAGAGAGAGAGAGAGAAAGATAATCGATTTCAAAACGTGTATTTCCGTAGAAATCTTAACATCGATTTTTTTGCAATCACAATTTTTCCCACTATATATATATATATATAGGTAAGAGAAAAAGTTATATTAATTATTATTATCTTTAAAGAAATGCTAAATTCCTTAAAATAATCATAATCAAAAAGTTTATATTGTTTAAAAACATCTAACGATAAATCTTTAAAGGTTATCTGAAACTTGCCTTAATGTCAAAAGCGATGCGTAACCAAGCCTTTTGGGACATGTTACTTGAATCAAGTAGAGGATCATACTCAATGATTGTGTAAATAATTCGATGTCCCGCACAGGTTATCCTTAAAAACAAAAACAGTGTTAAGAATTATCTAATAGGAGCTAAACCAAGGGACTTCGGTCCTTACCAAATCCTTATATTCTACTAAAAATATTATTTAATTAATTAATCGAAAATTATAGAATTTGGAAAAGAATTACAATCATATAAATTTAATTCAAAACAGGGAGCTGACCATTGTCAAATGAACGCTGAGCAGATTATTTTGAAATAATATAAAATAATAATACTTACGGTAGTGCAAGAGTATCGGATTTGCAGATATATTTTGATTCATATTCAGAATCGTGCATATTTGGGTAGGACTTTAAAGCCTTCACCAACATATTTGGAATTGGTACCAATACTAAAAAAAATAAATTTTTATAGGAAAATTAATATATTAACTTGTACATTAATTAAAAATAATAAAATTTTTATTTTGAATATCATTTAAAACACATAAATACAGATAATACACCATATCATGGATGGAAAAACCAGTTATATATATTAGCCTTTATTCCATGAAGAAATATTTAATAAAAAAATATCTTAATCTTTATTATGAAATTTTATAAACATAATATTCATAATAAATAATATATAGTATATATTGCAATATTTTTGACCTGAATATATCTTTAAAGTGCTAACGGACCTTAGATTATATTGGGAAAGCACGAAAAGTTGAACATGACAAATATGGTTGATAATGTTTAAGGTTAATAAAGGAGCATCCAAACAAGAAAATTCATTTTTTTTTTAATTATCCAAAAGAAATTGTGTTTATCCCCTCTATAAGTGGGGCTCCAATTTGAATTTACCCAGAGCCAGTTGAAGGAAAAATGAAATATAATAATTAAAATTACACTCAGTGTTAGTAAATGAAAAGAGGCAACAAGTTACTTGAGTTGAGATTCGAATTTCTTCTCTTCAGTCACTTTAAAATTTAGTCTTTATGATGGGTTGGCTAATTCCCACTCTTACAAGTAAAATGCCAAATCAAATGAAACATGTACCATCTGAAGGGATATGTTTAGGGTATTAAAAGGGTAAAAGAGTTTGATTGAATGAGCCTTAGTTTAAAGAAATATGAAAAGAAAGTTCGTCTTTCGAAAGGTGCCTATTTAAGTTATGTAAATAACCTAAGGATATCAAGAAAATGCGATGACTTATTATTATTTTTATTTTTTTTTTTTAATGATCGGCTACGAGACTATCTCATGTACATTTACAATATATTATAAAAAATAAATTAGTATACAAAAATACAATAAAAGAAAAGAAAGTATAAAACAAAATCAGTAAAATGTAAAAGTCCATAATAAACTAAATTTTCACAATAAATTAATACAATAACATAAAAAAATAACAATATTATACAATAAAAGCAAATAAATGAGAAAAGTTTGTAAATATATTATATTTACAATTTATATATATATATATATATATATATCAAGTTTGCTTCGGATCCACTTTTGAATATATTGTTGTGATGAGTTAAATGAGGATATAAGAATTGTTGAAGAATTGTAGAGTGGCTTTAACGATTAGTTCTGATGGATTTTGGAATACTATTGAAGGAAGGAGGGTCAAAGAAGTGGGGCTGAACTGGCTTATTATTTATTTATTATTAACATTATTAAATGTATTATATAAATACGATTTGAGACTGTATGATTCGAACTCTAGTCAGTCAAAATATAAATAAATCGGCGTCTTAACCATCTCAGCCACGGTTATTGTTGATATCTTATGGGTATTAACATAACTTCTCTTATCTAAGGAAAGGAAAATTGTGTGTTGTGCTGTTACACCAGATATTTTGCGTTGGACCACCTAGGTAGCCGGTTTACAATTTTATTATAGCTTTAATTACTATAAATTTCTCGTTTGTGTATATTAATCAATTATTATTAATATTATAAACAAAAATTAAATTAATTAAATTTTGTTTATTAACAGACAAAAAAATTTGTATTTAGTTGTATATAATTTGTGTACATGT